>JBBJLS010058616.1:0-13028 GCA_037577275.1 Bryconaethiops microstoma
TCATTGGTGATCAGATTGAAAGACCACCAGCATAAGGGAAGCATGTCTGATGACATTTCATATCAACCAGGAGGTTTCAGTACTGGTCGCTGAAGACTCTGCTGCATTAGTCTACACTGCCACAATGACCTTCAATTACACACACTGAAACTTCTCAACAGGATTATTCATCTTATGACTGAGTATTAATTCCTTTACATAATCATAGAAAAATAAAATGTTTTTGTGTAAATGGTCCATCCTTCTTGATCTTCTGCTTTCTTTTCAACTCTTTTGTTCTCCTTTCAGTCTCCTCTCGTTTCTTTCATGCTCGTCCATTGTCTGTCATGCCGGCAGAAGCCGATGGTGGCCACACACTCATGAACATGCGCCCACACACATATACACAGAAATGAACACACACTGTGGCACTTATTTCCATGTCTCCCTCTTCTCTTTGCTCCTGTCTTTCATTTCTGGTTATTTCTCCTAAAGGCAGTTGAGCTCTGTTCATCTTTTCTTTGTTTTGCTGTGGAGCACTGCACTCTTCTTCGTCTCTCCATTTACTGAAAAGAGGGAGAAAAAAAACCGCAGGAGAGGTTAGAGTCTGTTTCATGACATTTCTGCATTAGCAGTCTGGAATATATATATATATATATATATATATATCACAAATACAGTAATACCAATGTGTGTGTGTCTGTGTTTGTACACATCACTCTATCATTGTTTCACAGCATATTTGAACCATCACTCAGATTAAACATGAACTAAGTTCATAAACAAACTGAAACACCTGATGGGAGAAATTATATCAGGTAGCATTACATTTTGCAACTGCTCCAAAAACCAAAAAGTAAAAGTGAGAGTGACTGAAATGATGAGAGGATGTAGCACATTTACACCGAGCAGTGATAGAAATACTCAAAAGGATAAAGAGAGGTAGGAAATAGTCATTTTTCCACCCATGCAAATGTCATACATGAAGCTTTAGAAAAAAAAAACAGAAGAAAGAGGTCCTTTAACACCTGGCTTGTTTCACGTTTAATGGGGGAAATTAGGTGGATATAATTAGAGCTATAAACCTCAGGATCACTAGGGGCTAAACTAATTAAGACTCAGTGGATGCTGCTGCTGGTGATAATTGCTTTTATTCCCTATCAATAAACATATGGCCATCGATTATTCCCTGAAGAGATGAAAGGTTCACATTTATTCTTCACTAAAGCTGCTTCCAAATTTCTGGTAGGTAGTGAACATTCACAGCAAGATACTCATTGTTTTTGTCCAGCTGGACTTAAATGGGAGAGTTCAACAGTGACCGTTTTGTTGCAGAAGATGTTAGACATTTTGAAACATATTAGAAGTATGTTGTGGAAGAAAAACATCAATATCTCCTTCTAACATTGCTCTTTTCTATCTGCAAGCCTGGCGACATCTCCATGGTCACTATGAGGTATTAAAGATTAAAATATATTCTTGACATGCTGTCGACAGTACTGTATAATGCAACCGCTGCTGGAAGCATGCAGAAAAAAAACACTCTTTCCCTCTGTACCGCTACATCATTTTCATGCAAAACAGCCTTGGGGATGTTAAAAGCACATAATGTGAGGCTGTGGGATGGATGGATGATGAGCGATCTGAATGTTTGCCTCGTAGAAGAAGAAGAAGAAGAAGAAAAGAAAGGTGAAGAAAACCCTGCTTTTGGGGGGGGAAGTGCTCATCTTCTCTAATAAAAACTGCCTCCTTCAAAGTGATTTAAAAGGGAACTGAAATTTGCATAATTAAGATTAAGTTAAGATGTAAACAAAGTCACTTTGAGTGGTATGATATGAAATGCTCCGTTCAAGAGAATCTCTATTTTGTTCATAGCAGAGATGCTGGAATCAAATGAGCTGAATGTAAATTTTACAGTGAACTGTAATTTTACCTTAGTTTCATTTGGACACTGAATCAGTTTCTATTTACAGAATAATACAGTAATGGCACTGTAGATTTCAGTTTAGATTAAAATATTGGCAGCAGACATGTATTGTACATTTTAAACAACTTTAAGGAACCTTCGAGGTAACAGTTACAGGTAAAAGCTACACATTTCAGTTGATTGTTTAGTAGCATTACAAACATGCTACTAAACTGCATTAAATTGCAGGCATGCCTAATACACACACATGCAGTGGTGCACATTTATCAGATTGAATAAAATAAAAGCTTATTACATTTATTAAAGAAGGAGTAACAATGAGTTCCTGTAATCATTGTTTTTTATTATTCAATCACAGAAAACAACCAGAGTTTGCTTTTATGTTGAGACATATAGCAACAACATGTACTTCATAGATTAACAGAAAAAGGTGTAGTCATTTCTAATCAATTCCAGCTTTTAGAAAAAAAAACAAACCCAAAATATCAACATGTGGGATGGGGTTCCCAACAAAGACACTGAGACAGTGAGTACAATGAAGCTTTAAGCCCAAATGTACTTGAATATAAAAAAAATGATGTACAAGCAGATTATAAAAATGATCCCACAAGACAACAAAGTGTCCTGTTAAGTCAAAGATGACAAACAAAGAAAAAAACCATAAAACCCCCCAAAAAGTACATCAGGATATACAGAGAGAGTCCACTGATCCATACAGACATATAAAACTGCTAATAATAGAATCAGTATCATATGCAGCATATACATTAACCCTATATGTACAAGTTACATATCTTTTTTGTTTATTTTATTTATTTTTGCACGTCGTTCTTTTTTGCTGTTCAGGAAGGGGTTTGTTTGATAGTGAAAAATGGTTGCCCTCATCACAGGACTGGACCATAGACCCAGAGGTCATACACAGCAGGATATTAATAGATACTCTATGCCTGTACATTATACCTGTGCTGATATGTAGGCTTCAAATATACCTGTGAAATATATAGATATATATAGAGATATACTGAACTAAGGAAGAAAAAAAATGTAATTAACCTGTTTGCTGGTTCTTCTTAAAGTAAACAATAATCTGTACACAATAAGTCATTTGTAACAATAATAAAATGCTAAAATGAAACATTTTTTTTAATATGATGATGTGTAGCAGCCTTAAGCTTATATCTGATGCTCAGCTGTGCAGGAAAAACTGCAAGACTGCAGGAGGTTCGGAGTGGATGCAAATGCAGATATATATGGAAGTAAGCAGTGTTTCTTTTTTAAATACAATACATTTAACTTTAATAGTCAGTTTTACCAAACCAACACAAAACATTTACTGACATCTACTAGAAGCTTTCCCAGCCAGTATGTTTCTGTGCTGTACTCTTATTCCAGTGTTCTCTAAAGGGAAAGTCCTCACAGATTGATAACAGTCTTGTGCGAAATTTCAAAATTAAAATTTTTTGATATTCGTGTGAAACAATAACTATCAAAGAAAATTCCCCAAAGTTTGCACAAAACCCTGCTCATTTGAAGTAGAACAGAACTTTTATTTTGGCAAAAAAAGAAATGGAATTAATATATATAGCAAAATGATAATAGAAATGTGATAATAGAATACTCTGATGGTAGAAATGTGATAGAATAATATGAAAACAGGATAGAACAGAATATGATTGAACAGTTTGATAACAGAAATCAGCTTTTGCTGAATAAATTATTTTATCACTAGTTTACCCACCTGTAATATTCATATTTTCATTAAATTTTACAATCAATAAAACTAGATGTAAATATTTTGAGAGGACTAGACATGAGAAGTTATTTGCTCTGGATATAGAGAATCAATAAGTGGGAAACAGTAAATAATAACACTTTGAACCCCACTTCTAAAATATGAGAATTACTTTATTGTAAAGTTTTAATTTTAAAAATTGACATTATACCACACTCTTGGCCTTTCTTTATGTGTTCAAATGGTTTTAAAATGGTTTCTTTCTTTTTAAACTTGTGAACGTGTTTACAGGACTGGCCTACTAGCATCATCAGAATTTGCATCCTGAGTACAAACTTGATGTTTGTGTATATAAGTTTCTGCATGTTCTAATTATGAAAAAATGAAACCAAACAGCAGCAATGAGATGTTGCCCCATCTGTACTTCTAAAAGGTGTTTTATGGACATGATGAAAGTTCTGTTTTGCTGATCTTAATGATCTACTTTAGCAGCTGGATGCTGAACAGCACACCTGACTGAACTTTAACTCAAAGCTAAAACTCTAAAAAGGAGAATCAGCAGATCACCTATTTTAACATCCATTTACTGCAATTAAGTCCTCACACCTTTGTTTCTCTTACATTTCCTGTCCTTTACTGAAATCATTATGTTCAAATTCACAAAGTAAGCTAAGCGTCCAGTCTTCTGGCTTGTATTTTGAGTGGACATGTGTCTGTTGTCACTGAGTAAGATCCCAGTGCTGTTTAAGTTGAGGTTATTAATCAGGATATAAAACAAAAAGACTGATCCCAGATCAGTACATAGAGTTTTTATATATGTTTTAATTCTAAGGCTGTAGTAAATGTGGTTGGGTCACATTTACTATCTTATCCACTGAGATCAGAGCACAATAAAAAACAGAAGCAAAATAAAAAAGAAGCACAATAGAAGCACAATAAATAACATGATAAAACAAAAAAGTTTTTTTTAGTTAAATGGAGGTTATTTAAACACTTATGTGCGTGTTCTTTTCCCCACTAAGTAATATAAACAACCAAATGTCTGAAAAGTTTAACACCTATTCTAACTGCATTTGAAGAAAAACACTGAGCAACCCAAAAAGGCTTTAAAGATCAAATAGCCAGTTCAGGGCTGTACAACGAGAGCTACAATGCTGAATATGAGAAGAGAGAATAGTCATGTATAAATAAATAAATAAATAAATAATTAAATAAATAGCACACAGATAAATGCCCCAAAATAAAACAAAACAAAACTGTGAGAAAGAGACATGAAAGACTCCGCCTTTCTAACATAGCTGTAAAGTATAAACGAGTAAACATCACGAAAACCCACCAATAACAGAGTCGTCGTGGCTTAACGAAGCGATTAATGCCATCTAATGGTGCTATAGAAATACATATTCATCCACGCGTCAATATATGACACTTGTTTTTTATCCTGTTTAATCCAGATGAGGAGAGCAGGTCATTTTGAAGGGATTTTGCTCCACTGAGCAGTTTCTCTACATTGATTGGCCCGTTAAGATTAAATGTCTAACTAAATGAGAAGTCAGGGTTGTGTGGGAGCTGCAAGGTGTGCGAGCTCTCATTGATTCATTTTGTGTGTGTATGTGTGTGTGTGTGTGTGTGTGTGTATGTACGTGTCCACCTCAGAGACCCTTCTAATCAAACATCAAACCGCCATCAAAGTGCATCAGATCAGTTAACACACACTAAGACCCTGTTTACATCTGCTCACGCCATGACTTACACTACTAATCAGAGTTTCTGAAACATATTCAGATTTCCTACATTTGCATATTACTCATTTAATATTTGTTAAAAATACACTCAATTTTTGCTTACAAATAAATATTTTTGCTTACAAATAAATTTACAGTCTGTTCACCATTTAAGGACTTTTTATTAGCCAGAAATCGTCATATTTTGTATTCGTCACATATAAAAAGTCACCTAAAATAATTATAATTATAATGTGTATCAAGTGTTAGATATTTAACGAGATATTAAGTAGCAGCCAAAGGGATAAATTAGTGCATTTAAAGTTAAAGGACAGTCTAGAATTTGACTCTGCATCACCACACAATCAGTTAATAGGATATCAGACATGCACTGTTACATATTCTTTAAGGAAATTTGTTTAATTTGACATGTTTTCATTTATAGTTGTTCACTCAACAACTTTCCAATCTTTAACAAGAATAAAATATTGCAGTTTATGAATTAAATGAATAAGTAGTAAAGTGGTATCTCAACAACAAAAGTGGGTGCAGCAACATTTAACTGAGTCTGAACTGAATCCTGATCAGGGTTTACCCACCTGTTCTCAAATGTGTTTCTAGTCAGCCACACTGAAAAACAGTGAAAACTGGAGCTTTACTTGAGCTGAATGATTCATCCACACGAAATTAAAATTAAACATGCCATGAGAAGAATGGAATGAGCAGCGATGCTGCATTAAGAGGTGGTGGTCCAGAGGGTGGTCTCTTATAATCAGAACAGCAGAGGGTGCTGTGACAGAACTGGGATGGGTTTAGGGTGTTGAATGTGTCCACACCGCTATAACTCTCGAATGTGTCTCAGAACCCCTGAAGAGGTTAAGATTGAAATCTGGTATGAATGTGTTAATACCTGGTGTTTTGGATACACAAATGAGTTTACAATGCTATAACATAAAATGTGTCTCATTTTATTTTACAAAAATTTCTCAAATTGAATTGAAATCTGTTTAAAACGTATTTTGGGTGCTCTTAGAATCCAGAAAAAATCCTCATATTCCAATGGTCAGGTGTAAGCAGGGTCATTATACTATTACACAAGATTCTAAATATAATATAATCCTATATGAGGATTGTAACATACCCTCCTGCTTCTGCAAAATGGTGCACAGACAAATAACTTTCAGGAATGTGTGTATGTGTGTGTGTGTGTGTGTGTGTGTGTGTGTGTGTGTGTGCCCACCTCAGCAGATGTACAAGAGACCCTTCTAATCGTTTGATTAGAAGGGTCTCTTGTACATCTGCTGAGGTGGGCACACACACACACACGCCATCAAAGTGCATCAGATCAGTTAACAGATGTTAAAAACATATTTTGGGTGCTCTTAGAATCCAGAAATAATACTCCAATGGTCAGGTGTAAGCAGGGTCATTATACTAGTATACAAGATTCTAAATATAATAAAATCCTATATGAGGATTGTGACAAACCCTACTGCTTCTGCAAAATGGTGCATAGACAAATTCCTTTCAGGAATGTTTTTTTTTTCTTGCATTAAAACTCTCAATAGAAGACTGAACTCTAATTCTATTCCCATTTTCTAACCTAAAGTGTCAAAGTTAATTCACACATATATACACATATACATAAAGGAGTAAAGAAGGTAATTGAGTCGACTGGCAGCAATGCACAGGGTGTATTAAATTTTGTATAGAGTACATTGCATGTGTCATATATTATAAAGTAAACCCTTAGATTGTGTAAAAATCTTAATTTTTACTCACTATTCACATTTTTCCTGAGCGAAAACTCTATTTAACTCATGAGGTAATTCTCTTCACAGAGCAGCGAAAATGTCAGTGTGATTAAAGTGGGAGACAGTTTGTTCCACTGGTCCATGGTAGATCTGGATATGCTAAGCTATAGGCTGCTGTAGACCCTCACTTTGCTTTTAACTTACATTTGAAACCTTAAAAACACTCTAACCTCTAAACCATAACCCTAAACCTATACTGAACACTCATTTTAAACCCAAACTGTAACCTTAAACCTAAACCTAAACCTAACACTCACTTTAATCCATAAACCATAATCTTACAGTGCCACCAGAAAGTATTCACACCCCTTCACTTCTTCCACATTTTGTTACGTTACACTTATTCTAAAATAGATTTGAGTATAGTTTTCTTATACAAAATAAATAAAAACGGTCCATAATGGCATAGTGAAAACATGCTTTCAGACATTTTCTTAAATATATAAAAAATGTAAATATTTAAGGACAAGTATTCACACCCTTTGCTATGACATTCAAAATTGAGCTCAGGTGCCTCCTTGAGATGCTTCTACAACTAGTCCACCTGTGGTAAATTCAGTTGACTGAACATGATTTGGAACGGCACACACTTGTCTATATAAGGTCTCACAGTTGACATTGCATATCAGAGCAGAAACAGAGCAGATCAGAGCAGAAAAGAAGCAATGAAGTCCAGGGACTTGTCTGCAGACCTCAGAGACCGGATTGTGTCAAGGCACAAATCTAGGGAAGGATACAAAACAATTTGACAGCTTAGAAGGTCCCGAAAAGCACTATGGTACACATTATTCAGAAATGGAAGAAGTTTGAAACCACCAGGACCCTCCCTAGATCTGGCCCCAAGACCAAACTGAGTAATCAGGGAAGAAGGGCCTTGGTCAGAGAGGTGATCAAGAATCCAATGGTCACTAAGGCAATCCATTGTGGAGATAGCTCAACCATAGCTAATGCCCTCCACCAATCACGCCTTTGAGGTAGAGTGACCAGATGGAAGCAACTCCTCAATAAAAGGCACATGGCAGCCAGCTTTGAGATTCGCAAACTGTAAGAAGCAAAATTCTCCGGTCTGATGAAACCAAAATTTGGCCTGAACTCCAAGCATCATGCGTGGAGAAAAACAGGCACTGCTTACCTGGCTAATACCATCCCTACTGTGAATGCTAACATGGTAAAGGGCATTGTGATAGCAGCATCATGGTGTGGGACTAGTCCGCATAGAGCGTAAGATGACGGCTGCCAAGTATAGAGAAATTCTTCAAGAAAACCTGCTCTGAAACTCTGGAATAGGGTGACGATTCATCTTCCAACATGACAATGACCCAAAGCACACAGCCAAGATAACAAAGGAGCAGTCTGTGAATGTCCTGTAGTGGCCCGAGTCCAGACTTGAGGTACTGTGTGTAGATCTTTGAGGAAAACTATACTCAAATCTTTTTTATAATAAGTCTGTAACGTAACAAAATATGGAAGAAGTGAAGGGGTGTGAATACTTTAACCTAAACCTAACACTCACTCTGTCCCCAAACCGTAACCCTAAACCTAAACATAACACCAGTAACCGGTAACACTACAACCTTAAACCTTAAACCAAACATTCACTCTTACCCCTAAACCTTAAACCTAACTCTCATTCTAAACCCCTAAACCTTACACCACACACATATTTTAATTTTAACCTTAAACCGAAAACTCACTGTAAACCCAAAACCTAAATATAAACCAAAGCCTAAACCTAGCACTCACTTTAAACCATAAACTGTAACCCTAAATCTAACAATCTAACCCCAATATCTTAACCCTAAACGTAAACCTAAAACTCACTCTGACAGGAAAACTATTACCCTAAACCTAAACCAAAACCTAACACTGTAACCTTTAACCAAACCCTGAACCAAAACCTAAACCTGACACTCATTTTTATCTTTAAACTGTAACCCTGTAACCCTAAACCTAAACCTAATGCTCACCCTAACCCCTAAACCTTAACCCTAACACTCAGTTTGATTTGTAAATCGTATCCTTACATCTAACACTCACTCTAACCTTTACACCATAACCTTAAACCTAAGTCTGAACCTCACAACTTTAATCCTCACATCTAAACCTTCACCTCAACTTTAAGACTAATCCCAACACTCAGTCCAACATCTACACCACAATCTCAACCCTAAACCTAAACCCAATACTCACCTTAACATCTAAGCCTTCATTTAAACCCTAAACCCTAATACTGGTCCTAATTCTAAACCTGATTCTGTTTATAATAAATGGAATTTCACTGCATAGTGTGATCATTTGTAGAAGACCATCAAAATGAACTGCAACTAAAATGTGACCAAAGCTACCAGAACTGGAACTGACAGTAGGGACACACAGGGTTATGCAGATACATGCAGGGACACACAGGGGGACACACTGCAACATGCAGGAATATATGGGAATATGCAGGGACACCCAAGGACATGAAAGGACACACGGGAACATGCAGGAACACGTGGGCACACATGGTAACATGCAGGGACATGTGGGGACAAACAGTGACACACAGGGAGAGTTGAGGATACGCAAGGACATGTGAGAACACGCAGGGAGACGTGGGGATATGCAGGGACATGTGGGGACACGCAGGAATACGTGGGGATACATGAGGACACAGAGTCAAGCAGGGACACGCAGTAACATTGTGAGAACTTTGGACAACATTAATAAACTGAATTTATTCAGTTAGTTTAACTCAACCATGTGTGATGTAAGTAATGTTTAGTTTATTTCTTTAGATGTTTTCTTAGTAAATAAGAGTCACCAGCTGGACGGTCCCATCCTGGAATTACCACAGCTGTCGTGGAAAGCTTTCTATACTGAGAATTTCAGTTTTTTTTTGTTTTTTTGGTGGGGGGGCGGGAATAATATGCTCTAAATCCACATTTCAAGCAAAGACCTGCCTGATACAGTAGTGAACAACTTGTCTCCCTCTTATGAATTATAACCCAATTTACACATCCCACTGAGGGCACTGATCTGGTTCTGAAAGTAATTAATGCCCTTATTTATGTTGCTCTTTTGTTTTGCCATGATGATTACAGAACTGTGAAAAAATCTTAGGCGCCTGCAAAAATAATATGTACAAACTGTTTAGATAAGCAGTGATTTTTTTTTTTTTTTTTTAATACAAATAACGTTTTACAGTAAATAGTGATTTTATGTGTTCCTTGTGGAAGCCCAGTATTAATTGTGGTTTCCATCAGAAACCTGGTTTGACTCAATTAGTCCTACATTAAATTAAATCAGGAGCTGCTGATGAAGTTTCACAAATCCAAGCAATGGCTGGAGGCATCAAGAAATGTGGAACCTTACCAGCTCACAAAATACCAACTACTTTTTTTTTACAAATAAAACAAATCCTGATACTTTTTACTGATTTCTTGTTTGCTTGTGTTTATTCTAATGCTAATTTTGCAGGCAGAAAGACATTAATTATCACACACTGAGAAAAATGGCTTTAAACAATTTGGATAGGCGCCTAAAACTTTTGCACAGTATTATATATTCAAGTTTTATTATATTGTAGTATTATATTATAATAAACACAAGCAAGAACAATTGCATTCTAAAACTGGCAATTCATTTTTCATTGTAAAGAAACGTTTCCAAAAAATTTGCATATTTTTTCAGTCCATACATTTTATTCTCCTTTATTTATTTCTTTATTTATTACTTTATAAATTAAGCTTGATTTAATCTCTCTGTTCACCAACACCTTTCCCATCAGGTTATATTGTTTATTTACTACTAAGCTTTTTTAAGGTTGAATATTTATTATTACTTTCATTAATTACTTTATTTGATCAGTGTTATTTTTATTTGAGTAGCTTAGCAAGAATGTGTTTCACAGGATCTGTATTGTTGTTTTGTAACGTAGTGACCACATCCTCAAAAAACAAACAAACAAACACAATCATTACATTTAGGCAATTAGCAGACGCTTTTATCCAAAGCAACTTCCATTCCCTAACTACAGGGGGCAATCTCCCTGGAGCAACTTGGGGTTAAGGGTCTTGCTCAGGAACCCAGTGGTGGTATGCTGAAGGTAGGATTCAAACCCACAACCCCTTGGTCCAGAAGCAAGTATCCTACCCACTTGTCCACCACCACCAATCATATCATTTTATCCCCCTAAACTTGTTTATAGTTTCTATTATAAATTACTTTATTTGTTCAGTCTTATTTTATTTATTTGAATAGCTTAGCATGAATGTGTTTCACAGGATTTCAGCATTTTTAAAAAAAAAAATAGTAGTAACATATTGACCACATATTGAACACTGAACAAACAAATAAACAAACAAACAACCGAAAGGACAAAAGAACAAACAAAAAGATCCATTGACATTGAATTATCCCCTCGCCCTCCCCCTCGCCCTCCACCTCCAACACACTCATGTTTGAAGACATAAGGAAGGGTCGCTGGTGGATGAACGTGTGATGGGTCGTGGTATTAGCTGAGATCGCCATGGCGACTGGGTAGAGCTTGGTTTTGGTGGGTTTGGCTTGCTTTAGTTTATTGTCGCCGGTAAAGTCTCTGCTTTAGTAGGGGGTGAAGCGACTGTTAGCTCCGCGGTAGAGGCTAGCCTGCAACATCAAAGATGGAAAAGAGGGAGCAGTCAGAGTGATGGAGATAAGCTCCACACGCACCTCTCCTTCTCTTCTTTTTTGCCATTCAAGTTCAATAGGTTGGGGGGACATTAGTTATATCGCTTTTTTTTTGTGCCCTCAAAAATCCACAGGCCATCCCAAAGTAAAGGAAAATTCTAAATAAAATCTTCTCTTTGTCCAGCCTGTTTCTCCTGGACATAACTCCAGTACAATTTAACATCAATTTGAGATTTTTACCATTTTCTCACACTTCCTAAGTTCTCCTGAGAAAGAGCCTTCCTCTAATCTCAGATAAATCAGAATTTAAGATCTTTCTTTTTTCTCACTGCTCTGATCTTTGTCTCAGATCATAAGATCTTCAGATGAAACATAAGATCCAAAAGAAAATTTTACAAATGAGCCTGAAATTTGTTTGTTGATCAAATGCAAATCTCTACCAAATTCAGTTTTGAGATCTGTGAGGTTGTTAAAGAGAAGAAAACTGAAAAGTGGATGAGAAGAGCAAAAGAACTTCTGTCTTAAGGTGATTTTTTCTTTTACTCCTTATTTCTCTTAAAGGAGGGGTTTAGGAGAAACAAGTTAGACTTTAATAATCTCCAAATAAGAAGATAATTTATATCTCATGGGACAAAGAAAAGACTGTTCTGAACAAAATCTTCCTCTGAGATGTGGTGTGTGTATACATGTGTGGGCGTACACTGCTTGTCAAAAGTTTCTGGACACCTTTGCATCTTCTGAGCAACATTCGCCATCATTTTAAGTTCAGTTTGACTCTTTTTGAAAGGACCAAAAGATAAAGATCCAATTGTAATTCCTTTTTCAATGGTACCTAGGTTGATGGTAGCTAAGTGAGCTATCCAATTGGTCAGGCAGTCTGGAGCTGGACTGAAGTTCCACCACATTAGATTAACCCCACACATTATTAAGAAGAGGAATCAGCTAATTCACATTCTGATTTACAGTTGGTGGGACCTGTTTCGAGAGGGAGAATGTCACTCTAGGCCATCAGGAAGTTCTAGACATGTCACTGACTGTGAATACAATCAGCAGTCCAACCAGTGGGAATCTTTACAGAAGGAGTCACTACAAAAAGCACATGAGCACATGTTCAGTGGTGGTATAAATACAGTGGTATGCAAAAGTTTGGGCACCCCTGATAATTTCATGATTTTTCTTTATAAATCATTGGTTGTTTGGAT
>JBBJLS010058647.1:0-13027 GCA_037577275.1 Bryconaethiops microstoma
GTTTTTGTTTGTTAAGACACACAGTGACCTACATATGAATCATTCAAGCAGAACAAAGAGCATCTAACTGAAGTCCTGAACCAGTGAAGACACAGAAGCAGATGATTCCAGATGATCAGGCGGTGATCAGTATACTGGCGGTGCTGAATGCTGAGTGGTTGGAGCTCCTTTATCTAGGCTCCTTGTGTCTTTAGGCACTTTGCAGCCTGTCGCAGTAAAACATTTGTTCCAATTTCTTTCATTTAATCTACTTAATATGACAAAGACAGTTTGATAGACATAATATAGTATTTTTGCAAAAATAAGAACATTCAAAGCAAAATAGGAAGAAATTAGGGGTGGTTCAAGACTTTTGCACAGTACTGTACATTTTTAAAGTAATGTGTCCCCTTATAGTCATGTGTAAACACAGCACAGCACACAGTGTGAAGAGTGTGCCACCAGCTGGTATGTATCTATAGGTGCTTTCCATCTTATGCCAGTAAAATATTTGTTCCAAGTCTTTACTTTGACAGGTGTAAAATAGTATTTTTGCACCTACAAGGTGAAAAATGAACAGAAATGACAGGTGACTATCAGATCTGATATGTATGATTCACCCAATAACAGAGAATTACAAAGAAAGCAAGACCAGGATTGGTTTATAGGACTCAACATCGGACCCTCTTGCCATTTTTGTCTCCTGACTAATGTCCATACAGGAAATCAGGAGAATTCCTGGTCGGCCAGTAACATTTTTGGGCCGTTTTTTGTAGGCTATCATAGATATAGACCCACTAACTATAAACACACTGTAAATTTGACCTCCAAGTCTATATCTGCAGTAATGTAGGAGGGTAACACACCGTCTCCAAACATTGGCCAGATGGAGGTACTTCAGCAGGCAGGAATTTCCACAGACATTTGAGTGTTACAGGAGTATTCCAATTAATACTGATTGCATGGGAGATGGAAGCATTTTTAATGTGGGGGGGGATTCAGGGCTCTATGTCTCGACTGTTGTCCGGGAGGGGAAAAGTCGGGGGACAGAACAAATGATTTTGAAAACTGGAGGACACTAAAATGGCTTTGGCGCCCATGATTGAATGAACAGGTAGCATTTGTTGTAATTGGGACACAGCCAAAAATATCTGCACTCTTCAAAAGGTATTGTAACCAGTGGTGTAATTATCCTCCTGAGGAACATTAAGGGTGGGGTGATCACACTGGGGCCCCATTCTTATATGCAATTTTACATCCATGACTAACTATGATAACAATAATAATAATAATAATAATACTAGAAACTAGAATGCAATTCCACAAGAAAATGCAAAGCGTGACTGGAAAGTGAAGCTGTATACAAGTGCACTGGGTTGAGTCTAAGGCAGTTGGAACCATGCCAATTTTTAAACAGCTTTAGAGGAGCGGCATCCAAAATCACGCTAATACTACTACTACTACTACTACTACCAATAATAATAATAATAATAATAATAATAATAATAATAATAGTCAGTTACAGTCATTTTTTACTGAGCCCATAAGATCCTCATTATGCCACTGATCATAACAGTACACACTTGATAATGACGGTTCCGGATCCACAGTCAAAGCGGAGCTCGATGTGTCCTCCCACCATGGTGATGGACAGGAAGTCTCTACTGTCCGAGTCCTCACTGTAGAGCAGAGTGCCGTCGTAGGCCACAGGCAGGAAGGTCATTTCAAACTCCATGAAAGAGAGGTAGTGTTGAGCGGGCTGGGGCCAGGACACGCTCAGGTAGGATCCCAGAGTCTCGTTAAACTGAGGGAGGAAGAGGGAGAAACCTGTAGGACAAACAGGGATGCTGTCAGTCTGAAACTCAGCAGAGCAGGCAGCTGTACTGAACCTGACAGTGTGTTCACTTACTCTCCTGGCACAGTGGGCCTCTATAGCCGAGTGGACAGAGACAGATGTGGCCGTCTGCCCGGTTAGCGTAGCACACACCTCCGTTCTCACAGCTGATGCCCACGCACACATCATCACTGCACTCCCCTACATCACCGAAACATATTACACTCTTAGTTAACAGAAACCAGCACAATAATGAGGAAAGCAGGCCACATACTCATATTTAAGTCAAACTATGGGTACTATGTCAAAGTTAAAAGTAAAAAAAATCGAAAATATACATTATAATGTCTAAGAGTTTGTTTTTTCAATGGGCCCACTAGTCAATCTACCTTTTCTGGAAAGGGATTTTAAATCGTGGGGCCTTTATTAGTAATGTTATTGTTAATTAATGTTTTAAAAAGCAAAAAATAAAAATATACATTATAACACATAAGACTGTGTTTTTTTCAAAGGCCAAACTAGCGAATCTGTCCATGTCTTGTTTCATATTGTCTTGTGTCTCTGTGTATCCGTGCAGCTGTAACATAATGCGCTAATGACAAGAGGACAAAAATGAAAGCTGACATTTGTAAAAAGTACTCTGAGGGTCTAATGATATCATCCAGAATAAAAGTATGGTGTACATACTATAATAAATATTCTTTTGGAAATGTAATTATATAAATAAGTATTTTATTAAGTAATACTCGAGTAAATTCCAAATAATCTTAAGAGCAGCACAATTACATAAAAAACACATCGTCACGACGCAATGATCACATGTATCAATTCTGACACTTATATTATATTACTGTACTATAATTTATTATAATAATATTAAAATCTCACACATTCCACACACACGTATAGCTAGGTGCTATGCTAGCCTGTAATTTTTCAAAGCACCAAAAGAGGGCTCCAGAGAACAGTCAGGCCGGCTTATGTCCCTCAGAGGAACTCGGGTCTGCTCGGCTCTAGCCCTTCTAAATCAGAGCAATATGAGCGAATTAGACTACAGGTGCCTGAGGTGGGAGGTTAAAGGTGACAACACACATTCCTTGACTCCCTCTGCTCACCTATGTCTGCCCCACTCAGAGCACGGCCCGCAGGCCACGGCCTCATGTCAGTCATCCTGCCGTTGACAGAGAGGCTCTGGACGCAGCCTTGGAAGGCCCGGTTGGTCCCGGCCGCCTTGGCCAGCCAGTAAATGGAGGGTGAGCCGCCGAGGTAGAGCGGCGTGCGAAAGGTGATCTTGGTAAACTCACCCTGCAGTGCAGGAACAGAAAGACAAAGAAGAGAAGAGTCTGATTACTGACAAACTGAAGGCTGTCAGAAATGACCAGAGCAAGTTACTGATGTTAAACTACTAAAAACCCATGTTAAGCTACTATACACTGCATGTATCACTGGAAAATGACTCATTGATCATTCATGTTCATCATTTTTGCATGAGTTAAAAAAAACAGTTTTGTCCTTCATAAAATATATATTATTATATTATATTATTATTATTATTACTATTCATTTTTTAAAGTCATTATATCTCGCCTTACTTCATTGGTAGATCATTTTGCTTAGAGCAAAATTATTAAGATTATTTCAGTAGATTAATTGGATTAAAATAAGTAAAAACTGTCATAAGTATGTTGAGGAGTCCTGTATTCTAAATCATTTTGCTTGGAGCAAAAGAATTAAGATTGTTTCAGTAGATAAAATTGACTAAAACAAGTAAAAAAACTGTTGTAAGTATGTTGAAAAATCTTTCATATTCTGACATTATCGTCCGTTATCTGAGCTGCTTGTCCTTATCCAGGGGGGAGATGGTGCTATCCTAGCACTCATAGACCAGTAATCGGAGAAACACCCTGAGCAGGACATCAATTCATCTCAGGGCAGACACACACTCACACTCACACCTTAGGGCAATTTGCATTTCGAGTGTACCGTGCTCTGACTAACATGAGGCCATGGCCCAGCTAGCTCAGTCAGTAGAGCATGGGGTCGTGGGTTCGTGCCCCACGTTGTGCACTTGGAGCAGCTGGTGGCCTAGTGGTAAAGGAATTGCCCCTCCGATCAGAAGGTCATGGGTTCAAATCCCAGGTTTGCCAGTAGCACCACTGAGGTACCTTTGAGCAAAGTACTGTACTGCTCTGGGTGGTAGTAACATAATGAGTAAAACACTTGCCTGTAAATCTGATGACCACAGAGTTGCAGGTTCAAACCCCCACTTTCTACCATTGTGTTCTTGAGCAAGACACTAAACCCTCAGTGTCTCCAGGTGGACTGTCCCTGTAATTAATGATTTTAAGTCTCTGGATAAGAACATCAGCCAAATGCCCCTTTACCTTTACATCTTGGTAAAATTTGCTTTTGGAACTATTTTGTGGTAGTTTCTAGTTGTGTTGGATCTCTTCTGTTGTTGTTAAACATGTTTATTTTCTCCTGTAGTTCTGCAGTGCTCCTGTTCTTCTTATTACCTGGACTACTTTTTTGGTTTTGTAGTTTCTCATTTTTTCTTGTTTTTGTTTGTGTTCTTGTTACTTGTTCATTAGCATTAAATATTTTGGATCCAGCAATTACCTCTTGCTCACCTTAACCTTCATGTCATTACATCTTGCTTTTGTTTATAATGTTTGTAAAATTTGTTTAGGTGGAATATTCCTCTTTCTGTATATTTTATCACCAGAGGTTAGCCTTTGCAATTTCATCTTTAATTTAGATTATTTGACAGGTATAGTGCACTGTCCTACGGGTCATTTCACTGCATTTCACTGTCACTTGTACTTGAATACCCATGTATGTGACATACAGAATTTAGAAAAATATGTACATGTGGATAAAGTATGCATTAATAAAAAATGTTTCCAAAATGCTGAAGAACACACGGCTCACCGCAGAGCGTCCAGTGACGGGTGTGTTGTTGTCGACTCTCAGCCAGCCGCTCAGGCCCTCTCTGTACACAGTCACTGTGTGCCACACTCCCAGCTTTACCCCACTCTGAGCCACTATGTGAGCCACTCCTGTACCACAGTTATACCTGAAAATACACACATACACACTGGATTATAAAATACTAAACAAATCTTCTATTTCCTGAAGAATCTCTGCTCATATAGCTGAACCTGAAGTTAACTTTTCCTCTGATAAGGGCGAGGGAGGTGAAGTCCCCCTCTCCTTGGTCATTTTCCCCACAGTACAACAAGAGGCCGTCTTCACTTTCGGCCTACAAGAAAGAAGCAAAGCGCTCATGTTGTTAATAGTGACCAGTAGGGTCAGTTAGAACCGGCAAACCTTCCCAGCTTGAATGAATAATTAGCCAAGTCAGATCAGCTTTTCATAAACTGGACCACAAAAAAGAGAAACAAATTCTTACCTTGAATTCAAGTATGACCTCAAATGAGTAATAAGAGTTCTTGAGAGGTTCAAAGGCCACGTAAGAGTGTCCACTGAACTTCGGAAAACGCACAGCAACAGCTAAAATGCAAAAAACAAATTTAAAAAAATGAATGAGATTGTCAGATTGTATCCTTTAACTTTAGTTTGGAAAAATCTAATTCACACAGTTTTCTTTTCAAATCCCAAATGTAGCCAATCAGCCAAGACTCGTTTGTTGTCCACTTTTGCACTGAAACTAAAAGTAGTGCACACTTATAACCACTGTACTAACGCTATGCATGAATAATGACCACATCACCTCAATACATGGAGTTCTTCAATCTCAAATAGACTTAATGTGTGGTTTCTTGTGTGGTAACTGAATGAATCTTAATTTTCAAAATCCACGTATACATGGCTGCTAGTGCAACACGCTTTTTCCATTTTGAGTATCCTACACTTTCAGAAACCACACAAGCAAGTTTATATGAGATGACTAAACAAGTCATCATAGTTTGCATGATGTGAGGCATGTTTGATGGTTAAGGTGAGATGCTAAATCTATCAACTTCCATTAATTAGCTACATTAGCCTCATAGCTCCAGAGAAAAACTGCAGAAACATGCTACAGACTGCGGATGTCTTGGCTGCATAAAAGGGTTTCTTTGTTTCAAGGAAGAATAACATTGATTAATAAAATGTATCATAAACAGATCAGAAAGTTATAACAACGGGGTCCAGAAAATTCAGATCAGTGGAGTTGTTAAAGAGAACAACTCCTATTTACTATTAGTGTTACTAGTAAATCACTTAACTGTAAGTTATTTATCTATAGTATTTATACCAAGTGTTTGTGTAAAGATTTTCCGCAATTTTTATTGGATTTTATTTATGCATTTTTATTTTCTATTGTTTTTGTTCTTGTCTTTGTGTGTCTGTGCAGTCATAACATAAGCAATTTCCTTTGAATCAGTTTTCTGATTCTGATTCTGATGACTGTTTTGTGGGGACCGACACTATTCTCTCTCTCTGTGGCGGGGGGTCACTGCGGCTCGTCAGGCAGAAAGCAGAGTGCCTAGCTACTGAGCTGTAACCTTAACATCTGCCAAAGTGTGAGTGTAGAACGCCGGCCTTCTCCTGCCAAGTTCAGTGCAGAGTCATGACCTAAAATGTTACAGTATTTATCATTTTAGGTCTGATGTCTGTTAGAACTCTGAACTCTCTACTCTCTATCAAATCTGCCATCTGTTATTTATGTCTATATACATCAAAAGCAACTAGGCACAGTGCACTTTACAGCAATCTGTACATTTGCACACTTCAAATCTTGTTTTCACTTGTGATGTTTATTTGAATATACAGTAAACCCCCACTTTAACGTGGATCAGCAGTCGCTGTTTCAGTCCAACATGGATTTTTTCTGAGAACCGAACTAATAATTTTTCGCTGAAACCCCCGCACTAACGCGGAAACTGCAGATATCATCCGCATTTTTTTTTGCTTTTGTGACAACCAGGCCTCGTCCACCATCCACCCTCGTCCTCGTGCTGAGTTGCTAAGCACCGCACCCAGACATAAACCCAGCACTAGGACAAGGGGGACCAGGCCTGGACGTCACAGTGGCAATATATAATTATTTATACATTTAAGTGCTAAATTATGAAGAAAAATATAATTTACTAATTTGGTAACATAAATATTAACGGAAATTCAGCCACATTTCCATATAAAAAATAACTATAAAAGTTTTGGTCCTGTGGAGAGAAACCCAAAGAATGCACATCTTGGGATGGTGAAATACCGCTGTACTCAGAGACGGGAGGTTTGAAAGTAGCCAATCTGAGAGCGCTTTTTATTTCTCCTTGCTGCTGATTGGCTGCTGCCCTTTGACGCAGCTGCAGTTCCGAATTTCCCCAGTGGAGCATCTCGAGTGTTCTCGTGTTTTTCGTTTTGTTCTTCTTAAAGCCCTGTATTTTTATTACTGTAAATTAAATTCATTTATTACTGTACTTACCTTCTGTACTTACCTAACCAAAATAACACCCGTGCATGAATTACAGTACAGTCTATACAGGGGTAACATCGATGTTTACATTCTAGCACTGCGGGAGTTCAGTGTAAACTGTACAGTACAAATACGGGTTTATCTTTACATTTTCTTTCCAGGTAATGTATTAAGCTGAGTTTAAAATTATATTAAAGTGTTTTGTGAGCATATTTGGGGCCATATTTACACTATAAAAATATTTAGGCATTTTCTTACCACATCACAACAACACGGCTTGTCATTATACTCAGGTGCTCTTGGAACGGTTTACTGTATTTTTTCTACATTTTTTAAATTTAGTTATTAATTAATTTATCGGAACTATATTGCACAGTCTCTGGGTCACATTTCACTAACTGTATGTGTGACAAATAAAGAATCCTGGACATCTGTCAAAAAGGGGTCATCCTGGTAATCTGGTAATATAAATATGCATCAATGTGTAATAAAGCAGGAAACACTGTCCTTGGTCTTGTGGAGGTTCTCAGTATGCAGTGGTCAGTACCTACTAAAATGGGACCAAGGGAGGAGAACCAGTGAACTGGCAACAGGGTTATGGGTGCCCAAGGCTTACTGAGTGAAGGAGTGAAGGCTAGGACATAAGTTTTGATCCCACAGAAGAGCTACTGTAGCACAAACTGCTGAAAAAGTTCATGCTGGCTCTGATACAAAGGTGTCAGAACACAGTGCATCATAGCTTGCTGCATATGGGGCTGTGTAGCTGCAGACTGGTCAGAGTGCCCATGCTGACCCATATCCACCACTGAAAATGTCTACAATGAGCATGAGATTTGGACCACGGAGCAATTGAAGGAGGTGTTTTCGTCCGATAAATCATGTTTACTTTTGCATCATGTGGACAGCCAGGTGTTTGTGTGTCACTTACCTGGGGCAGAGATGGCACCAGGATGCATTATGGGCAGCCAGCAGAGGCAGTGTGAAATCTTGGGACCTGGCATTCATGTGGATGTTATTTTAACATGTACAATTTACCTAAACATTGTTGCAGACTAAGTATACCCTCCATGGTAACAGTGTTCCCTAATGGCAGTGTCCTCTTTCAGCAGGATTATGCACCACAACACACAGCAAACACTGTTCTGGAAAGGGTTGGGGAACATCACAAAGAGTTGAAGGTGTTGACTTGGCCTCTAAATTCCCCGGATCTCAAGCCGATCCAGCATCTGTGGGATCTGCTGGACAAACTAGTCTGATCCAAGGAGGTCCCACTTCCCGACTTACAGGACATAAAGGATCTGTTGCTGGTACCCAATACCACAGCACATCTTCCGGAGTCTCATCAGGTCAGAGCTGTTTTGGTAGCACGAGGATGACCTACACAATATTAGGTGTTTTTATGCTTGACTGAATATCACAATGTATGCTAAATGTCTTCTGAATATGTCACAAAACAGAATACATTCAAGACAGTGTATTCAGTAATCACTGCTGTTTCACTATTTTATTTATTTATTTATTAAAGGGATTATTAAATGATATTCTAGGCCAAAAGTTGAACTCAAAACTATCACGTACAATGTTTTGGGCAGTGTCCTTGTAAATAATTCCCGGAATAACTTTCCGTGAGGGAGGCAATAAACACTTCAGATGTCTGGTTCCTATCACCACCACTGTGAACAGTTTTTGATTTGGTACGTTTCTGTACAACTAAGGATTTCATGCCAAGCCACCCTGAATGTTTCCGAACATTCCTAATTTAATTATGCCGCAATTTTGAAAGATTCATGGCTGTGTGAGATGTATGAGTGTGCCAACCTACCACCGCCAGGCCAGGAGCCTGGCCCAGCGGGTACTTCAGTTAACACTATAATGTACTGTACTCACCATCCGAGCAGGTTTCTCCGCTTCGGCCAAGAGCGCAGTGGCACCGCGAGCCTCCGTTACTGTAGTCGTCGATGCAGACGCTGTTAGGAGGACATGCTGTGTCTTCACAGGGTAGATCATGCAGTCGCCTCACTGGCCCTGTCCAGCGGTTCCCCGGGACATGGGGAACTGGAGCAGGAGCCTTGGTGATGGGCTCTGAGGATGAGGAGGGGGGAGGTGTGCTAGAATCAAATACCCTTGTAAAGCCAAAGCTGGAAGTGTTCATCACATAGCTAACACCACTTAAGCTTGTTTCAGACACTGAACTTCCCAGAGATGTTCTACTGTCCTGATTTGCAGGGACATCATGCATCACCTGGAAAACAAAAGAGCCATATGTTTTTGTTTCTTCTCATGCAGGAGAACACAAAGTATTAACTCACCTATAAAGATTCCCAAACCTCTTGAGTGAAGACATAGCCATAAACTTCCAAATCATCATCATCCATGAAGTGCTGGTGGCCACTGCCAGCTTCTTGCGCACCTGAAGACCAAGTGGGCCTGTAAGTGGTTGTCCATGTGCTGCATGTTTCAACTTCTCTGTGTCTTGTCTTCATATTTTAGCGTTTTAAAACTTCTTGGTCTATTTACAACAGTTATTCCAGTATATGTAGTATTAGTAAGCCTTGCCCTCTCTAACCATGAGGGTTCAGAAAGTTATTTCTGCATTTAAGTAACTTATCTATAGTATTTATACCTGTGTGTGTGTATTTCATACAGAGTATTTCTTTTCTGCAGAATTTTAATTTGATTTGATTTAGATGTTATATTTTATATCATCCTTGTTTCTGTGTGTCTGTGCAGTCATAGCGTAACCGGTTTCCTCCGGGATCAATAACGTTTTTTGGTTCTGATTCTGATTCGGAAGTGATAGCAAACACAACTGCTTCCAACTTGTTTTCCAGACACACTGCAAGCAACGTTCCAAGCTCTGGACAAACACATTCCTAACAGCTAAAGGTCCTTATGATGGAAAACCCAATCTTCTTCTCTTTTTTCTGAAATAAGGGTTGGATTTAGTTTTTAAATGTTGAATTTCCATAAAGGGAAATGAAGCTGCAGAAACAGCCAAGTTGAAATTCATTGTTTTTGTAATGTCAAAAAATCGACTTTTTTACATATGCAAAAACCTCTGGTCGAATAACATGTTTTGTTGATGTAATGTAAAACTGTGAATGTGAAGGTGAAAATAAGTCCACATTCTCTATAGAAAATACACTCTGGCATATTTAAATGCACAGTTACTGTGCATTGCTGAATTTAATAGAAAAAAAAACATGGCATGTAATTTAAAAAACGGTAATGTAATGTAAAAATGTACACTAAAAAACTAAAATTGCATTAAATGTTGCAGAAAAATGCCATATTTAAGTTTATTTCCTATAGAGGATGCGTTAACTTTGACAGGGGGTCAAATTTCATATGACTATATGTATATCTATTCAGTCTACAGCAGCCCCACCCATTCATGTTGAAGGACTAAGGATTGTTTCCGCTCAAACTGCTTCATGAATGAGGTACAATACCAGACAGACACTTGGTTATTTACAAAACTTAGTCTTCAAGGGACAGTAATAATACCAGCCTGTTTCATTTTAAGTGGCAGGAATGGTGATAGAATGGTTGTGTAGTGCATTACATTTTAATATTTTGGGGATATAGTTTCTTCAGTCTGTTGGTATTGACCCTCCAAAAGCCACAGCTGTGTAATGTTTCACAATTTAACACATCAAACTCCACTTGCTAACGTTCATTACCTTATTGTCTAAAAAAGAATACAGGAAAACATGGCTGTACTTCTGGAAATGGACTTCCTGGCTTTACATTAAACTACCAGACATCCTGGGACTCACTGAGTGTCCAGACGGGTTCGGAGACTGGGCTTGGCTGGCTTTCTCCGTACACGTTTGCAGCTCGCATTATGAACTGGTATTGTGTGTCAGGGCTCAAGCCTCTCAGAACCATGGAGTGGGTCTCCGCTGGCACCCTGACCGACGTCCACTCAGTGTCCAGCTGCGGTCTAAATGTGAGAGGAAATAAAGAGAAACCAAATTGCACAGACTTATAATGCATTGCTGTCATTAGAAAAGCTGCTGTCTATGAAATGACAAATTTCATAAAATAACTTCATAAAAAATTGCCAGATTTCTATGAATGTTTGGAATCACTACTACCTTATAATTATTCATTTTATTGTTAGTAATGACATAAATTGTATTGAAAATATTGATTTCAAATTTTTGGGCATTAATTCTAAATTTTTTAACTTTAATTCATTTCTGAGCAATAAATCCAAACTTTTGAGCACGGATTCCAATTTTAAATGGTAGTGTGCAATTAAATAGTGTAACAACAGTAATAGTTTCTACTAGAGATGTGTCATTATATCAATACCAGCATTTTAGCTTGTAGCTTCAAACAACAAATTATCTAATTTCAAGTCAACTAATCTCTCATTTCTGCTTGTTTCTGCTTGATTTCAAGAAATACGGCTTAATATAAACATATTGCTTAATGTAAATATTTAAATGTCTTTTCCAATGCTTTTTTTGGTTAATTTCTAAGATCATATTTATTTATTTATGTAAACAATTTCATCCAGGATAAATAAAGTTTTCTGATTCTGCTTCTGCTTGTAGTGTAGAGTGTTCTTGTTAGATGTAAGATATTTGTTATAGATATTATACTTTTAAGTGTTGGATAGTAATCTGAAAATGCAAACAGTATGCCATGTTTTCAGTCACTCCTTATTTTTTGCTGTTCTGAGATGCCGCTGTATTTTATCCAATCATTTGATACATTTTGTGAATTGTTACACCTGCAACTTCCAAGGGCTGAAATAGTATTTACTTTTCCTTATTGTTCATATAAAGTCACATTCAGCGATGTTTTACTCACTACATAAACTGTCCACTACCAATCATTTTAAGATAAGATAAGATAAGATAAACCTTTATTAGTCCCACAAGTGGGAAATTCGAGTCTGTTGTCTTGGAGGGGCTGCAGCACTGCTTCAGCTGTTTCGGACTGGGGCTTTAGGGAACTGGGCAGCATTGGTGGGGTGAAGGCCATCTGGTTGCCATGAATGAGACAGACACCATGCGAATAAAAGGCCGTCTACAACTTTTCATGAACACAGATCTGCATAAATAGTCCTGCTCACTCATGAAGAGCTCCGGACCACCATTGAGACGCTCCCCGACATGCGTGCCATACTGCTCCTCAGAATCTGGGAGTCCGGCTGAATGAAAATGTTCCCAGAAAGCTGCTTTTCAGCTCCCCAGTAGTCTTCAGACAATAGAACAAGTCACGTCTTTCTCTGATCTAACTGTGTGGTCCTGTGATAATGTCTATTTACTGACATTTGGCTGTGAGGACTACTGCTAAAGTGGTTTTGCACCATTCAGTCCTCCTTTATATGGTCAAAAAGCATGCATGACAACACGTTTAATGCTTTAACATGTAGAGAAACACGTTTCTGCTCAATAATCTACGCTTTGGTTAAGCTGGAAAGGGTACGTGTGATTTAGCTTCTGCAGTCCACCAGCAGCTTGTTCTTATTTAGCATTTCTCCCAATTTTTCCAAGCCCCCTATTAAAATGTCACCACAAATACACATAAAACGGGCAAAAAATCCACAGTCCAGGAGATATCCACAGTCACAGGCTCATAAAGTTCCAGCAGCAAGAATGTAGGTTATCAGGAAAGCAATAGGTACAGTAAGATAAGATGTTTATGGGTTACTTATGGTAAAATGTGTGGTTCTGCATACACTGATTCCCATAAACAGCCTATAAAAACAGTTTAAATCAGGTTAGTGTGTTCTTGTTACTACATGGCTTTGAAAGATATTGCATGACTGGATTCCA
>JBBJLS010058657.1:0-13026 GCA_037577275.1 Bryconaethiops microstoma
GGTCTTTGTAAAGCTGCTTTGTGACAACCTGGTTGTAAAAAGCGCTATATAAATAAAATTGAATTGAATTGAATTGTAGCCATTACTCATAAAAGCTATTCTTTTCTGTGATTACATGTGAGTTAAGTGCAAAAGCATTAGATACGTAACATTATTAGGAGTATTTGTAAGTTCAAGACGATGTTTTATTGGCCTAGATTACATTTTGAGATCATCCTGTACGTTGGAAGTAACTGTTTGTTGCCGTTGGCATGAATGCTAACTACCGTTAGCGTCCCTGTTAAAAGATGTTAGGCAATTTTAAGGTCGTTGTTTTTGTTAGCTGTGTTATTACATGGTCTATCATATACAGATTTATTGAAGCACTTGTCCATTGGTAAAATAAGTATAAGACTGGATATGTATACTTGTAATTCCACAAGCCAGGTTTATTGTTATTTCATATGGAGATTAACATGGTTTTTCCTTTTTGTACATAATATGTAACAGACTGACCTCTCGAGCCTTAGAAGCAGCTCAGTTCAAGCCTTAGCTTTGTACAGCAGTCAGCACAGTGTAGCCATTACTCATAAAAGCTATTATTTTCTGTGATTACAGAATAAAGTCACCTGTTACAAGCCAGTCAGTTCTTCTGTGTTTACATGTGTAACACATGCAATGGAATGTCATGACTGCACAAACGTACACAATGTACAGTTATGTGATATTACCCTACACATAAAGGGTGGACATTCCTGCCACCTGGATGCCTCCCTCTACACCTCCATTATGGGCCTATTGAAGCCCTCCACCTGTTGCCCTCACACCAACCTTTTTCCTGTTGACTGTAAAACATAGAAACAAGCTATTAACTGGAGCTTAGATACACTAGATCTCTCCTATTGGGATCACGCTAAAGTGCGAGTTAAGTAAGAACAAATTCTGGTCGGACCGTGATTAACCCACTGCGTAAGTTGCCATAGCTGTTGACCTTTGGAAGTACGGGTAAGTCATGAAGTTACGCCTCACGTAACCAAGTTACTCTTGAACTTAGTGTGATAAGCTAGTAATCGCGTTTCGTATTACAGACCCCTAGCGTCGTAGTGCCAATTAATGCCACCTGGGACAACCTCGATTAGTCAAGTGCAAGTTCGCAATTTAACTTTGAGTTAAGTCAGACTTACTTAAATGCATTTCGTAGTACAGGCCCCTGTTCAGAGGTGAGGTGTGTTGCTGTACGCAAACATGAGTTGTGTGTTGTCTTTTAAAAAAATGGTCTCTATGGTGAATATATTACCTAATTTTTTATATTTGTTATCTGCTGTAACTGCAATGTGAGACAGGAAGCAGTTGCACGAGTACGTGGAGCAGTTATGTACAAGAGATAGTGAGCAGTATCACAGGCCAGGCACAAACTCTGGAGGTAATGTGATTTTTATATTTAATTCTGTTTTAGGTATATGTGCTCTTTCAGGCTATTGGTAATGACTGTTGGTTTAATATTTTGTCTTTCGGTCATGCAATGTAGATTTTATTACATTTGTAATAGTTTTTTTAAATTTCAGAGCTCAGCACATGGTCGTGGTTGTTAGCCGTTGTTTTAAGATTCATTTGAGTCCTTTTAGTTTTACAGTTGCTGTTGGCTTTAATTTGTTTTGTTCTTACTCAAACCAGAGCACCACTAAGCTTACAACAGGGTCGAGTTGGTGAACGTAAAGAGTGCAATCAATGTGATTTAACCCCATGGCAGATGTTTATTTTTGTGTGAATCATTATATGAATTCTTTTGGTTATTATTGATTGATGGTGTGGGAAGGGGTGGAGTTTTTTGTTGTATGTTTTTTGATTTAGTTTGTAATGCGTGTGCAGTGGAGGGTTGTATTTCACCATCTGATAACTACCCTTTTGTTGATATTAAAAAAACTTTACTCTTCTAATTTGGGTGTTGTCATGTATGGGCATCACTTGGGGTTGTAGTAAATTTGGGTTATGACTTAAGCTTACACCGTGCCCCACAACTTCTACACATACAAGCCCTGAATTAATATTGCACACTCTTGCCAGAAAAGTAGCTCAGCTTTCACATTTCGATTTACCTGAATGTGGTATTGTTCTGCCAGTCTGTAAAGTGTTTTGCAGCCCATATCAATTTGTGATCTGTTCATTTCTGGCCATCTCCAGTTAACTGTTACACCATAGCTGCCAACCAAACAGCGCATTTAGGGGCAATAACAGGATTTTATTGTAGGGCTGTGTCATGGCAATTCTCTGTTGAATCACACACCAAAGCACGAAGTCCTTTAAGAATCTCCTTTATTGTCACGGTTCCCGATCATGACCACTAGAGGGCAACCTAGAGCGGGGATCTATCAGTAGTAACAGCTGACGCTGATCAGCTGTTAGAATCAGCTGGGACTCATTAGTTGCTCTTCCCCAAAGTATTTATACTGCCCGTGCTCCTAGGTGGAGCACGGAAGCATTGTTATATACTAACCCTCATCTCGGTCTATCTCTGATCCATTTCCACTCTTACTGTACCTTTCTCCTCTACCCTCACTTCAAATACCCGTCTCTTTGTGACTCCTTATTCATTCGACTCTCCCTCTCTACTATTCCTCTCTCTCACTCATCCTCCCTGATACTCCCTTTCTTCGTTATCTCTCTTTCCCCGATCTAGCTATCTCCCCGTCTCTTTCTACCTTCGTCTCCTTTACGTCGCTTACTTTATTTCTCCCTTGTTCCTAGTTCCTTTACTAACCGGCCCTCGAGCCTGTTTCTGTTTGTTTAGTTTTGTGAATAAAGCATACCTTAATGGAAGTTCGCACTTGTGCTTCATCTCTTCTTCCCGGACGGCAGTCCGGCGTGACATTTATTAGCAAATAGTTGAACAGTAAATAAAAATTGTGGGTAAAGAAAATATGTAAGAAGGAAGAAGTAGAAGGAAAAAGCCCCGCTCCTCCTTATGTAGTGAAGGAGGCTGATTCCTGCACCTTCTGCCCCTCAAGCTGCGACTTAGTATCTATATCCTTTGTTGCTTGTTTTTCAGTTTGCAAATAGCAGAAGAATGACTACACATATGACTAAAAACAGTGTCCCCAAGGGAGGGTGATTAATGTAAAGAAAAGGGATATACATGTGAAGATCTGAAACTGGTTAGGGCCCCAAGTACAATTTGAATCATATGAGACGCACATGTTTATCACATACAGCATATGGGCAATGTAAGTTCAGAGGTTCAGTCATTAGTTCAAAACATAAAACATACATAGTTCATAACATTGTAATTTGACAATAATAGAGATATGTATAGAACTCACACCGTACATCATCCACACAAAGAATTCACAAGGATTCAACTTAATGCTTCATTAGTGTGTGAGTGAGAAAAAGCTAAGGCTTTTTTTTTGTCCGTGTGAAATGCTGGGCTGTGTGAGCAAGCACAAAATCAGAAAATCTCCTTCATTACAAAACCATTTACAGTTCTAATTTGTTAATGCCTGAGAATACATTTGAATATTTGTCTGATTCAGACAATTCTTCAACACAATAGTAGGTTCCTGCATCACTGGGCTGCACCTTCATTATTTTCACTACCACTTAGCTTTTTCCTCTGACCTTTGTAACAGAAGAACGTTTACCTGTCTTAGGAGTATTAGACCTGGTATGTGTTCTGCTTTTGCCCATTCTCTTCCTGAGAGAGGATTGCATTTGAAACTACTAGTGCTGTCTTTTACTAGAGTCATGGTTTTGGACTGGTGTGTGGCTATTATGAGACATGCCAACACTGACCGGGTTACTATTATTAGTACCATGTCTAGGGTTTTGTGGTTGGGCCGGCAGTAGGCGGTCTGGCTCGCCTGCTGGAAAGCACCGCTTACAGTGCCTGGTATGGCCAAATATTATGCAGAGTGGGTTGACTGGGGCCAAAGATCTAGACATATAGTATCGTTTTAAACAGGTGACCTTTTACTCTTCTTGATAGTTATTGGTGCTTGGAGTGCAGGCACTGCCCTCTCGTACTCCTCCCACCTCACAGATGTGTAGATGTGTAAGCTCTGTTTTCACCCACCTTGTTCCTCTCAAGTGGTCTGTTACTGGATCTCTAGTGATTACTGAAATTACTCAGAGAATATCATATGTCTGTCTACGTTCTGTAGAATTCACCCAGGGATGTCTCTTGGTTAGCTGATCTCTTGCTACGACGACTGGATTCCACCCGTACGTATTGTTTTCAACTACAGTTAACACTGCGCTCTGGCATGTACTTCTCACAGATAGCTTCCCAGGTGGCTTCCCACAAGTTCATACTATACGTGATCTGACGCTTGTGTGCGTTGGTCCTCCTAGAGGCCTCTTGATTGTTGATTTCCTCTGCTGGACCACTGAGGTCCCTAGGAGCTGCTTGATAGCAGTTTTTGCTCCTGTTCTCTTGAGCCTTTTCCATCTGGCTGGCTGGATGGCTCTAGAACTCTCCTGCAATGGCTGGAATGGATCAAGTGGCCCTTCTGCTGGTTTTCATTACGGTATGAGTGGTGAGGAATATCTGGAACGGTTCTGTCCACCTGGGCTTGTTCCACCTGGTTCTCCTGAAGTCCTTAACCACTGCCAAGTCCCCAGGATGGAGATTGTGGAGTGGTCCTTCAGCTGGTGAGGGTAAGGCCGCTCTCACCTGTCTGTGTATGGATGAGAGAGCAGAAGACAGTATTCAAGCATTGCACAATCACATATAGATGTTTCTGGAAGTGGAGCTTTCACAGGCCCAATTCCTGTGTTAGGTCGTCAGAACAGAATCTCAAATGGGCTCAAGTTATGTTTAGATCTCACATACATCCTCATTTGTCTGAGTGCTAGAGGTAGGACCTTTGTTCAACCCAAACCAGTTTCTGCACATGCTTTGCTGGGTTTGTTTTTTAGTGTGCTGTTTTCCCTCTCTACAGCACCTGTACTTGCTGGGTGGTAAGCACAATGTTGTTTTAGGTTGAATCCTAAATATGTATCGGTTTCAGTCCAGCGCTCACAAAAGGTGATCCATTGTCACTTGAAATTTTACCTGGAATTCCCCACCCGGGAATTATGTCCCTCAACAGTGCTTTTGCTACTGCTTCAGCATCTTGTTTAGCTGTTGGGAATGCCTCAACACATTTTGAAAACATGTTTACGAGACAATACTTTTTCCCTTCACTTGGTGTTAGTTGAATAAAGTCCATTTGAAGGTGATCAAATGGTTTGTCAGGTGTCGGATGTGCTGCTTGTTCTGTATGTACACCTCTTCCTGCATTATGTTGTGCACATGTAAGGCATTGTTTACAAAAATTGAGAGTAATTTGAGAAGCCCTTAGTAAACCAGTGTTTGTTCACTTCTGCTACCATTCCCTGGATAGTATCCAAAAGTTCAGACACAAGTTTGTGGTGTGCAATATAAGTCCTTGAGCTAGTTAGAGAATTTCTGTACATGGGAAATTAAAATCTGATGTTTGACCCTCAGACCATTTTCGCTGATACAGATAGAAAAGGGATAGAAATATTTACTCTCCTGTGATGTTATGCTTTGCTGCTACTGGCAGCACCGGAAATTATGTTTTACCTGCCACTGGCAGTACCAGAAGTTGCTGTTATCTTCCAGTGGCATAAGACGATTTTATAATACAGACCTATTTTGCCTACATATGACAATATAAAATTTGAATTTTCAAATTTTCCTCTTAAATAATAGAACCTCCTGAATGAATGCCTTGTGTTTAAGATTAAGGGGTTTCACACTCATGCCTTAAATCCACTTTTAAGGTCTAATTAAGGGATTGGTTCACAAATTAATGGACAATTCAAATTAAGGGATTTGGTGTATTTTCAGGGGTAAATTAATGCAGGGTTAAACACATTTTAAGTACATTGTGTTTCGTAGTGATAATAGTAATATACCAGTGGCATGTGCTGATTTATAGTGGAATATGCCACTGGAATACAATGATTTTATAATACGGACCTATTTTCTAAGAATACCAGTGGCACATACCGATTTTAAGTGGAATATGCCAGTGTAATGCAATGGTTTTACAATACTGAGCTCTTTTGTCTACATGTGCCTATATAATGCGAATATGCCACTGGCATATGCCGATTGTGGGTGGAATATGCCAGTGGTATATGACTTATTAGTGTCACGATACCTGTTTGCGACCGCTAGAGGTCACTGTGGGACCATGAACTGGCCTCCTCCTCTCTCAGCCGGCCGAAAGTTTCCCTGATTACGCCTGTCTGCTCATTGGTTCACTGTTCTGTCACTTTAGTATTTATATGGTTTAGTCCAGTTATGGGAGCATACCCTCACCTTACCCTGGTCTGTGTCCTCCACCTCTGTCTGTCTTGTTTCTATTCATCTGGTTTTGGCCCCTGTGCCTGTTTCTGTTTTGTTCTGTTTATTACTTATTGTAAATAAATCTCCTTCTTCATGGAAGTCTGCGCCTGTGTCTCCTTCTTCTCTTTTCTGTACATACGAGGCCGGGGCAATGACACTTATAGTGGAATATGCCACTGGAATACTGTCACGTTGCGTCCCCTTCTCCTCGCATGCTGGGCAGGTACACTGACACCAAGGGTATTCGAAATGTATCATAACGTTTCTTTTATTTTAAACAGAAATGAACAAAAAACAAAACAGGCATGAGAGCCAAACTCTAGAACTATAGCTTACTATAACTAAAGGAGACAGGAGAAAAACAAGAGCACATAAGCGGTTGACCGACCATCGCAAACTAAACACAAAACCCTTAAATAACAAGACACTAACACCAAGCACCAATGACAAAACACATACACTTAAATCATAAAGACACCCAGGTGAAACCAATAACCAAACTCAACTTAAACATCGTCATAGACCCCAGCCCTGACAATGGGGGACACTGGGTGGCACGAAATTCGGCTCAGACTGGTTCAGATCTCCTGTTGGATCTGCCGGAGTCGATGTGGGTGGTACTTCCACTCGAGGTCGTGTGGTCCGAGTTGAGAGGCCATGTTGGTGAGCTGATCCAGCTGACCCTGTTGGTTCGCAAAGCACTGCTGGAGTTGGTCCTCATAGCTGGGCAGGGAGACTCCCGATGCGTCCATGTAGTGTTGTCATCTGTCATGCTCAGGAACAAAGTATTTAATAGAAATTCAAACAAAGAGCGAGCTCAGCAAGCTTTAACAGAATCACAGAGGTCCTTTTACTCTCAGCCGGGCAGGGGATAAGGGTCATGCTCAGCCGGGCTGCAAAGGCCTCACAGCCACTGACTCGGTCCTGATGCATTTAGGTACTCTTTACTGGAGCCCAGTAGACAGAAGCAGAAAGTGTTTTTTTCCAACCAGTACAACATAGGAAAGTACACTTCTGATGAAAAAAAAATTCTGACAGCCGCTCCAATACACAAATGTTATGAGCTGATTCTATGTCCATACATGTATTAAAGAAATTTTGAGCAAGCGTACAGTTTCTTACCAGACCCAGGACTGAGGCTTGCTATGTGAATGGATAGTCACTGATTGACAGAAACATCAATCACTATTTTTAGGCCAAAAAAATATTTTGGTGTGTTTTTCTCAACCTGATGATGGCATTACAATCAAATAGAGTCAGTTTTTCCCCACTGCCATCAGACTCTAAAACTCCTCCCCCTGTCCCACATCAACACAATTATCTGTGCAAAAACCCTATCCAATGTAGATGTGCAATTTTTTATTGCGTTTAAATCATTATCATTATGTGCATTATTATCTTATTTTTAAGTGCTGTAGTCTACCATGTGCAATATTACGCAAATGTCTTATCAGGTATTAAAACATTATCATCATTATCATAATATACAATAGTCTTACCATGTGAAATATCACTACTTTTGTTAATTACTTAAATACTGCTGATCTCTATTCTGTGCAATAACATACTCCTAACCACTATTACGGTTGCTATTAATTCACTTAACTGTAAGTTATTTGCCTATAGTATTTATATCAAGTATTTGTGTCTATAGTATAGTGTATTTCATATTGAGTCTTTTTGCAGAGTTCTTATTTGACTGTATATTTTATAGACTTTATATTTTATATTGCTTGTGTCTTTTTATGTCTGTGCAGTCATAACCTAAGCAGGTTCCTCCAGAATCAATAAAGTTTTCTGATTCTGATTTCTGGTTCGGCTTTTATTTCCCAGTGCTGGTCCTGGAGGCCCATGGACCAGCATGCTGTAGTATTCAGCTACGTTTGATGATTCAAATTACAGCCCAGTAAAGGGATGTTCGTCAGCTGGATCAGGTGGAAAAACATTCAATTGCAAAGGGAAGTGCGTCTCCAGGAGCAGATTTGGGAAACCACTGGTCTGGAGCAGGAATTACATAGAGAAAGTATGTTAGATTAGAGCTAAACCCTACAGGTTGAGCAGATCTTCACTAGTTCATAAGTTAGTTACTATTTCATCATACTCATGCTGTCCTGATTGTAGAGTTTTGTACAACTTTTGGCAAGTTTTTTAGCCAATGAGGTCAGTTTCCTTATGCACTTCTACATGTGCCATTGTACAGGTTCAAAGATGGTGTGACAGTTTTCATGATGAAGATATAATCTAAAAAAGTGACTGAGATGTGTGTATGTGTGTGTTTTGCAAGAATTCTGTTATGTTGCATGGTCTCTGAGGAAAAAGCTGTAAGGATCTGTTTGTGTACTGGCTGGTCTCAAGGGTATCCTCCCATAATGACTCATAAACATGTAGCTAATGAAGCCTGCAAGGAATTGTACTAATTAGGAAACTGTTTGTGTTCCTGACAGAGCGACACTGTCATGTTGTCTGTTCAAATCCCTTGTCCCTCGTCAGCCAGAGTCATGCAGTGAACTTCCAGAAAGGACAAACAAACCACAGCTCTAAAAGTTCAGGCCGAAACCTTTTTTTCAACATTTTAGGCCACATCCCAATCATATAATTACAAACATATACTGTATAAGATTGAATTGGAGATGTGATCTTTAAAATAAGAAGTTAAAAAGGCATGGTTACACAAATATTTCTTTGTATTCCACTATAAATGACCTGATTTTCCAGTTTTCCAACTTATGTCATGAGGGTATAGTATTTAGTTCTACACATTCCTAATGTGAGCATGGGGAATAACTTTAATTAAATTTTATTATTAGCAGAGGTAGCCTGAGGGGAGTAATAAAGTAAATTACTCATAATCCCGGGAGGTTGATTTTGACACCGGTGCACTATGCTGGGAGTTTGTCCGTTTGACCCAGTGACAGTAGTGCCAGAGGCCTAAACCTAGTTATGTCATATGTTCTATTCACATCATCTTATCTTTCTCCTAATTTTCAATTTTCAAACTATTTTCATTATGGTAGGTAGTTAGCCATCTGGACACAAGCTGGGGTCTGATCAACCCACGGCTGGGTCACCTGGATGAGGGTGTATGATGTTGAAAGACTCAAAACACCCAAAGATTTCAGGAACATGACTGATGATGTTTCCAGATGCATCAGTAGATGTATTTGCACAGCAAACACCCTGAGACATCCAGGAAAGTCTGGATGACAACCATGAATAGTGTGGTGACTACTGGAGAGACAGTGACAGCTCGGCAAGACAGGCAAAATTGGCTGGCAACCTGGCCAACTAAGAGGACGCCCAACTAAGCTACTATGAATTAATTGGAAAAATACCCTCAGGTGTGTCCAAGAGGGGGCGGATGAGCACCCTAGACTGACGGACACAATGACAACAGACCCAGGCAACGGACAAACAACTGTGAGCAAGCAGTGTACATGTGGTCTGCAAGAACATCTACGCCTTGAAAATCCACCAAGCAAATATGAAGTGTTCGTTGGGAGCAGGAGAATCACAACGCATAGGTGTTCAACCTGGTGAGTCACAGGAGGAATTCACCTACAGTGCCTGTAACCTCCAAATGCTGTCGACTAATCCCCCGAACATCAAGTCAGACCAGAGGCAGATTAAATGGCCTACAGCTTCAATGACATCACTGTGGAAGCAGTTTGACGATGATGTCGACCAAATTCTGGAGGCAGCGATGAAGGGAGAGGCTGATCGGAATCTTCAAGCCATGACAACAATCATTGTAAGCATTGCAGCTGAACGGTTTGGTGAGGAGGAGAAGAAAAGCCCTGTGTCTTTTTACACAAAGAATCAGAGAGCTGTGAAAATACATAACATCAGGAAGGAGATGAATGCTCTAAAGTCCCAGCACAAGGTGGTTGGAGAGGAGGAACGCATTGGCCTTGCCCAGATAATGTGCGTCCTACAGAAGAAGATCAGGGTTCTCTGCCGGGCAGAGTGGTATCGGAGGCAGCGACGCGAGAGGGCACGCAAACGAGCAGACATTATAGCCAACCCCTTCAAGTTCACTAAAGATCTGCTGGGGCAGAAGTGCAGCGGAAAACTTGCCTCCTCAGAGGAAAAAAATTGACCAACGCCTCACACAAGTTCAGGATAAGGGTCTCTTTGGAACACCTACAACTACTTATCACAGGGTGCGCTATCTCTGTGACACTGTTCTCCCTGGCCATGAATATGCTCACTAAGTCCGCTGAGCCAGAGTGTAGAGGGCCCTGAACGAATTCTGGACAATGGCAACCACCCATCAAGGGTGTTCATGGACCTCACAGTCACGACAGAATCAGTCCCAGGCTGTCGGTGGATTCTAAAGGGACTCGAGAAGCTGATGGAGTGGGCCCAGATGCATTTCAAACCCGCCAAATCAAGATCCTTGGTGCTGAGGAGAGGAAAGGTGGAAGTTCCTGTTTTACACTGCAGGCACAACCATTCCAACAATCACTGAGAAGCCAGTCAAGAGCTTGGGCAAGACTTTTGACAGCTCTCTGAGAGATTCATCATCTATCCAGTCAACCTGTACTGAGTTGGATGGCTGGCTGAAATCTGTAGACAAGTCCAGTCAACCTGGCAAGTTCAAAGCCTGGGTCTACCAGCATGGCGTCCTTCCCAGGATCCTGCAAGGCAAGTTTATTTGTATTATCACACACAAAGTAAATTCAGTTGGCTTTACAGAGATAAAATAAACATAAAAGCAAAAAGTCAGCAGTAACAGTGACCATGCAAGAATTATAGAATACAAGTAGGATTCAAGATGAAGCAAAACAAAAGTAACACAGATGTGAAGTAAGAAGGCATTTTCGGTTTAGATCATGTTTTCCTTCACCCACAAAAGACAGTAATGGTTCAAACAAATTCCTGAGAAATACGGACCAGGCATAGTCTAAACTGGCTTGTTTGTTAATGCCATAAGGTTACCCTTAACCCTAACCCTCCACTTTTCTGTCCCTGTCAGAACAGAACCTCATATCTCCAGAAAGATAACATTGCAGGAGAAGGAAAAAACATTTCCAAATTTCAGTAAATGTGGTGGCCTCTAGCGGCCGCTGACAAGACATGACAGTACCCCACTCCCAACAGTGCCCTCCAGGACGCCCAAAAGACCCACCTATGGGCGGAGGAGGGACAGGCAGAGGCAAAAGAAAGTGTCCTGTGGGTCCCACCTGACCGCCCCACTGTCCCACCTGACCGCCCCACTGTCTCTTCCAGGATGGCGCCACCTATGGGGAGCCCCTCTGAGTCCTCAGGGAAGGTGCTCCCTACAGGGAGCCCCTCCGTGTCCTCAGGGAAGGAGCCCCCTAGGCATAGCCCCTTCATTTCCTCCTGGACAGAGCACCCTCCAGGGAGCCCCTCACTATCCTTGTGGCCAGAACCCCCTACGGGGAGCCCCTCATTGTCCTCCAGGAGCGAGCTCCCTCCAGGGAGCACCTCACTGCCCTCCAGTACCAAGCTCTCACCGTGGAGTCCCTCCATGTCCTCTGGGACCGATCTCCCTTTGTGGAGCCCCTCCGTGTCCTCCAGGACCGAGCTCCCTCCGTGGAACCCCTGTTTGTCCTCCGGGACCGAGCTCCCTCCGTGGAGACCCTCCGTGTCCTCCGGGACCGAGCTCTCTCCGTGGAGCCCCTCCATGTCCTCCAGGACCAAGATCTTTTTCTCTCGGTGCGCCGCCGCTCGGCCGCCCTCCCGAGCCCCTCCCTCTGTAGGTTTTCCCCTCCCACTTGTGGCCAGAGACTATCCTGCAAGTTCTCCCGGGTTCAAGGATCTATTGTTTTTTATGTTTGTTTCTAAGATCTAAAGTAAAAGAAACATGGACACTTTTGTTCTTTATTTCTGTGACACTATTTTTAAAATCCCAGTAGGGGTTTTTATTATTACGTTTTTTTTTATTACAATAACTTTGGTTCTATGTGACATCCGACATCCGAACATCAACACAAACTGGGGTAACTTCCATTTAAGGAGTTGTTTGACCTTATGACAATGATTTACGATTTGCTCACATTCTGAGGGTTAATGCAGGCTGTGTGTAATAGACAGTCTACGGGGATGCATTTGTGGAAGTCAGTGGGAGCACACACCATGGAATTCCACTGAAATCTGACTTCAGTAAGAGCTTATGGCAGTTTCATACACTTGCCATTCCACACAGATATCAGAATGATATCAGATTTCTACATACCAGAATGATCTCAGAATTTATTGGACTGTAGTTAATACACATTCACAAGTTTGGAATCAATTTTTCCAGTTAAATTAAACACATTCACATGTAGACAAATGTTTCAAATAACTGTAATCTGCTAAATCCTATGGAACATCATTGGTTTGAAACAATAAATACAAAATGGAGAATCATACAACATGGCGCCCCCCGAGGCAGACGTGTTTGCTCGCTCCCCTCTCAAATGCCGGCTTTCTTTTGTTTTTTGTGTGTTCTCTGTTCTTTCTGTACTGGACAAGTGTTGTGCACTGTTAACGTACACGAGACAGGCACTACTGGACATCGGTAACTCACACAATCATTTGGACTTCACTGTTTTTATACCACCGGAGCTTCAAGTCATTGTTCACCCCGGTAGCCACCACCACCCCCCACACTCCCAGGAAGGCCCCGATGCACCGAGCCCTAGTGAGCCAGCTGACCCCAGGAGAGCGCTTCGGAGACGGCGACG
>JBBJLS010058668.1:0-13025 GCA_037577275.1 Bryconaethiops microstoma
GGAGGAATTTCGTGCTGTTCACACTGTGTGCTGTGGTGTGTTCTAGTATGACAGAATGGTCACTTTCACTTTCATAATCAGTGTTGATTAGGGGTGGGCAATATGATTTTAGGTTATTGGTATTGTGATAAGTTACAACACAGTGATTCAAAGAAATCATAAATAAGCTTGTTATTTGAAATTAATGCAGCTTGTGAAACGGGTTTTAAAAATCATTGTACTTGTAGTTTTGGAAAATGATTGTGTTACATTTGTGTTTGTACAGTTAAGAAGCATCAGATACAATATTGTGAAATCTTGATCATGCATCGTGATCATAAATAACAAATATATGATTTTTAGCAACTCAAAAAAGTGGGTAAACCTCCGTTAAACTTCCCTTTAATTTTGGTCTGATGCTGTCTTGATTAAGTAGAGCCTGATTATGATAAAAACAAAACGATAAAAAAATGGAAGGGTTTTGTTGTGACATTTTCTTTTGAGAAATTAATGACCATTAATGATCATTTCTGTTCTTTCTAGATTATTTGGAAACCAACTAGGTGATACTGGAGTTCAAACCCTGCTTAGTGGAGTGGCTGAACTTCAAGATAAGACATCTTCAGCGCCAGTGTATCAAGGGCAGGTCTACTTTTCTGCCCCCAGCTTCTGTCTGGTAGAGCTGGACTTGGGTGGGAATGGGATGGGAAGCGAAGGGCTGAGAGTGTTGGGAACCTACATAAGCTATCACTCACAGCTGCAATATTTGGGCCTGGCTCAAACACCTTGCTCTGACATTGAGGCCTGGAATGTCTTGTTTGAAAGCCTGAAAGTGAACACTAAAGTAGCCCACATCATTCTAGATGAGAACCATCTGGGAGACCAAGGAGTCAAGCTTTTCGCTGAGGTTCTGAAAGTTAACGGAGGCTTAAGGAAAGTAGACTTGGACAGCAACAGCTTCGGTGAGGTTGGAGGAAATGCTATCCTTGAAGCACTTCTTGGCAAGAAGCAGGGTTCTCTGGAGCACTTAAGTCTGGAAGAGAACTACATCAGCACAGCACTGATGAGCAAAATACAGCAGGTGGTGGCCCCTTTGTAAAAAAAAAAAAAAATGGCTGCAACTGTGGACATTTTTCTTGCACCACCTAAAACGGGAACTGTAAAGGAACTTGACCCTCAGCACTGACCAAACAGGAAAAAGAAGAACTCTGTGAGCTCTTCACTGGGATGCCCTCTAGTAATTCCAAATGAATTGCTTTATTCAGAGTTCCATCTGCATGGGAGCATAAACTTGGCCAACAGAGGACAAGGTTCAGCCTCAGTTCTTGACTTGGCTTTTCAACTTCGAGCCAGTTGGTTTGCTCTCTCAGCTGCATGCCTCTATTAACATGTCTTTGAAGCCAAAGACAGCCTGTACATCCTACAATAGTTGTTAAATTTAGTCAAGGCCACAAAACGTATGATTCAATTTGCAACAGAGTTTCTTGGCTAAGGGTCACCCAAGGAAAAAATAGATGTTCTAGCCCACCATCATTTGAGCTCAAAATATGGCCTTCTGTTCCTCTTGTTCTTGACTGTATGCTCGTGTCTGAGGTACAGTTTGTTTGTTATTTGCACTGGTTTCTGATCATAAATGTACAAAAGTGACCTTGTAACGATTCTGATGTCACTAAGGCACAGTTTGAAAGCTGAAATGAGCTCATATGTTATTTATTTACATATTGTTCTAGAAACCAGACAGATTTTTAAGTATCGTTCAAAACTGCACTTTAAGGATGAGATGATTTTTGAGTTTAAAACAAAGAACATGTTACATGAACTGAAAATTATATGTATGTACTTTTGTAAACCTCATGTTCATGCTATTTTTCAATTACTAGTTGACACAACGTACTTAATGCTTCAATCAGACATCAGAAGTTACTTTTTTGTAACAAGAACAGGTAAAGATTAATTGGAAATGAGTTCAAAGGAAGCATCAAATCAAAAGGAGCCAATAACAAACATACCATATGAAAAAGAAGTGCAGGAGTGCAGGAGGAAAACTGCAACTAGCAAGACATTTCATCTAGATTACAGGAGGGAAAATCCATCCAGCCAATCAGATCACAAGAAGGAAATTCTGAACAAGTTAAAGTACAGCATGGAAAATGCAACATGCCTGTTTAAACCATATAATAAAAAAGACTTTGATCTGATTTTCAATCACCTACAAATGTGACTTGATACTAATTGGAAAAAGTCTTGTGGCTTTTTGCTGACTGCAGAAAATCTCTCCAGAAAAATCTTGAACTGCCTTTAGCACAGTTGAACTGGTTTAGCACAGTTGGCTTAAACACAGCAGTTCAGCTGGTTTGTACAAAGTAACTGGTCTTGGGCATGCACAAAAAATCCAAATGTGAATACTGCGAGGGTTTAACTCAATAGGCGGACCCTTTTTCCAATGTTTTTTAAGGCTCACAGTGACACTAGTCTTTGTGTCTTTGGCCAAAGGGAAAAGGATCAGTTATGGAAATTCTGAATTGACGTGTGAAAATATTAAGCATAAACTAAACACACTTTTGTGTAACCCTTTATGAACACACACTATATGGACAAAAGTATTGGGACACCTGAGCATTACACCAATAGGAGCTTTAATGACATTGCTTTTAAATACATGGACTTTAATATGGAGTTGGTCCCCCTTTGCAGCTATAACAGCTTCCACTCTTCCTGGAAGGCTTTCACAAGATTCGGCCATGTCTTTATGGAGCTCGTTTTGTGCACTGGGACACAGTCATGCTGGAACAGAAAAGGTTCTTCCCCAAACTGTGTCCACAAAGTTGGAAGCATGGCAATGTCCAAAACGTCTTGGTGTGCTGAAGCATTAAGATTGCACTTCATTAGAAGTAAGGTGTCTAGCCCAAACCCTGAAAAACAGGGGTGTCCCATTACTTTTGACCATATTGTGCATGTTTCTCAGCAGCAGTACAGATAATTGGTTTTGAAAGTCTATTGGATCAAATTAATCAGTTAAGTTCCAGTAGATTTCACATTTTAAATGAGAACATGACTATGTGCGAGCACATACAAGATGTAGCAATGTGAAGTAGCTGCTGTTGCTTTGGATTGAAGGAATGATTCATTCAGATTTATAACATTTCCCACTCATACTAAATATAGGTAAACATGGGTAAATGACATGTTTGGTGCCTTTAGTTTTGCACGGGAGCTACGAGGCTAATATGGTGTTACTCCATGTTAACTAATAGATTTCTGGGGGAACAGCCGCAATCAAAAGCATAATTAAAAGCTGCACATTATGAAAGTGCTATGGCAACCCAAACAAACAAAGTCCTGAAAGTCCTATAATTAGAGATTCCAGCCATGTACAGAACGACAGGAAGAAACAGATCTTAACGTGCGTGCACACACAGACACTATTCACCAACCTGTCCAGATTCAAATGCATAATACAAAGCTGCTGCCTGGGTGTGTGAGAAAGAGTGAGAGAGAAATACTGAGAGAACTTCATTCTTCCTTCTCCTTCTTTCTCTCTTCCTTTCTATTGCTTGCTCTCTCTTTCTCTCTCTTTCTCTCTCTCTCTCTCTCTCTCTCTCTGCTTTAGTTCAACATGTTCATTGAGATCTGTCTGCTATTTTATGTTCCCAAAACATACAGAGCAGAGGGGCCCTACTCGAACTGAGTCTCACAAAACATCCAAATTCAAGCCATTTCGTCACATGCAACATTAGACCCCAACATTGGTGGGGTTTGGAATTAATTTCTAATTTCTAATGAGTCATTTTTATGCAGTAAATTTCCCACATCTTTCCCACACCCAGTCTGAGGTGCATTTTTAGTTAATGAACCTATTTTAAGAAGCTAGGTGATGTATTTCACACTAAGGCAAGACAAGACGCCGAAGGTTCATCGTTTTTTTTGTAGTAGCTGCTAAATACATCCGATGAACACAACAGACATGACTGAAATATTTCCCGTGATGAGTGTTAATAATGTCAGAGCTGTGTAGCATTATCTGACAAATCACTTACGGCTTTAGTAGTTTGGTTTTCCGGCTTGGAGGGATGGCTACCATTTACAGACCAGGTTTGACATTATATATGAACTGCTGATCCTTTTCATGATAGGTCTTGCTCTAGACTAGATGCTACTTTGATCATGTAAATAAAAATCATGATTAGAAACGGTTGTAGGCAATTGTTTATTGTCGAAATCATAGATAATTTTGAATAATGGCTTCAGTCCTGAAAATCATTCCAACCGTCTGTGAACACATCAAAGCACACAATATGAACTTCTTCCCTGCATTTAATCCATTCACCATGTGAAGCAGTGGGCAGCCAGCGGCACAGCACCAGGGGAGCAGTGTGTGGGGACACTGGGGCTCAAGGGTACCTCAGAGGTTCGAACCCACGACTTTCCAATTACAGGCACAACTCACTAACCAAAAGACCACCAGATGCCCCAATGGTCTTGTTTACATTTTGCCTGTTGACTCCACAGACTGTATTGCTGTTGGGGCTGCATTCACAGTTACATGCTAAAAGTGCAGCTGTGCTTGTGTTGAAAAAACTCTCAGTGGGCCACTGGAGAAATTTCTGAAGGAGCTGCAGCCCAGCACCACTGTACAGAGAGGTGGGCAGTTGATATTTCTGACCTTAACATGAAAAAAAACGCACTTGTGAAGTCCAACCACACAGACACACACACAAACTTCACCTGCATACACAAGTGTGAGAAGGCTGATCTGAATTCTCTTCTTGACTGATTTATCCAAGCACTGTGGTGGCCCATGGCCTCTCGTGCCCCTTCTGCCATGCATAAACACACACCTGCACACACACACACACACACACACACACACACACACACACACACACACACACACATACACTCTTCCATCAGCCTTTCTGCTCCTTTCTGCTCCTGTCTCTGATAAAATCCTGCTTTTTACATTGTTATTGCTTATTTAATTTACTCTTTTTCAAAAGCCAGGTTTTCATACCTTGCACTGTCTGTTTCATACTGTCTTATTATTTATTGGAATGCATTTGTTCTTGGGCCTTAAGCTTTGCCCTGTATGTACTTAAAACATTGCAATAAGACAAGCAGGCACTGGAAGACTGGTATTACATTCCAACGTATACTTGTGTATGGATGGGCTGACATTTATGTGCACAATTATTCATTTAGCAGATGCTCTTATTTAGAACCACTTGCACATGCACCCGCTGCACAAGCATTCATATTTCAGTGAAGAGGGAAATTATGCCTGAAGAAATCACAAACAACATGCACTTTTTCATATCTGAAGTGCATGGCCTTGGATGAGGGAGGTACACACTGAACACACTGCATAGATGCTTTAAGTCCATCATCATTTAATCATGAACACATTAAATTAGTTTAAATGCTTAACGTTGTCTCCTCTGCAAACAGCCACTGGCTGTTCCTCATGCAGTTAAGGACAAGAGAGGAGGAGAAGAGAAACAGAGGAAGAAGGTGATCATATATGAAGCTGTTCAGGGTAATCAAAATAACAATTATTTCACATCAGGCTGTTTCTGCAGCTTCGCTTCTAGACATAGACAGCAGGATAATTTGAAAGTAAATTTATTTGTATATCACATTCAATTTAAAAAAGAATTTCCACCATATGAAGTACTTTGAATTTTCCTTCTCTGCAAAGGCTCACCGATAGAGTGTGATTCACATGGGTTTCTCGGTGCACAGAAGCAAAGAACATGGGAAACAGGAGGAGGAGATGTAAAAGTGTTCATGGCTGTGACATCACAATGATGGTGAATTCAAAATGAACTGTTTCTGCAGCTTAGCTACTATATCTTGACTATTTGAGCTGGGGTGTGAACTGTAGGTTCAGAAAATTCTTAAATAATGTTTAGATACTACATCAAACCGATTTCAGTTTTCCAAGACATAACCGTTTAACAAAGGCCTCCTAATGGAGGTAAGTGGTGCGTACTAAGTCAAATACCTAAGAGAGGATCTTTTACTTATTAAACCACTCGCTCTACTGCTTGTGAGACAAAGAATGTTGAGTAGTCTCTTTCTGGGGTTCCCTAGTGGCCAGTTAATTTATTAATTTAACCAAATATATTTTCTGTATAATCAGGACACTCTTGGCTGTGTTGTGACCCTGGGTTGAGCTGCTAGTGGGCAGTGAAGGGTGAAAGACAATAATGTGAAGTTCACAATTCTCCACAAAGACGGCTGAGCCAACATAAATGGATAGCCAAACCGGACTTTTGTTCTTATTAAAAAAAATCCATAACAGCAGCCAACATAGCAGACCCCGAGCTTATCGGTCAGTTTTTGAGGACTGAAAGAGTGGAATCCTGGGCTAAGTGGGCTCAGGAGTAGCTGCTCAAAGCACTTTTGTACGATTAGAGCAAGTGATACTGGCTACTGAGCCCTCAACCTGGTACACTGTCAGGTCTCACAGCCTTGGGTCTGTTGACCCTAGAAAGCATCTTCCTATACTTGCAAGACACTGGGACAGCACCAGGTAATTCATTAGAGGGGTGGTTTTTCTCACTGTCCCAGTGTTCTGGACCTCAAACCTGGTGAAGAAGACATTGAGTGAAAGAAGCGTTGGTGTGACAGATACGTGTTGGGGTCCTGTAGTCTGTCATGGTTTAGATGCCCTGCCTACATGTTTCTTGAACAGGTGAAGTAGTCATTAGCTTTCTAAGCAGAGTCATCTTTTGCCAGCCTGATGCCATAGGACAGGTTGCTTCTTTCTGCTTTGAACTCTGAGTCATCTCCTGCTCTAAAAAAAGCATCCTGGGTTTTCAGTAGTCTGTAAACTTCTGCCTTAAAAATGGCTTTTGGTTGGCATGCGTGGTGGTAGTTTCTATGACTGGAACAACTTGTTTCTTTACTGAAACAGTGCACTCACCAATGTCTGTGTGATCGCTATTGGATGGCACCTTTCTGAAGATGCTCCAGTCTGTTCGCTCAAAGCAGTCCTGTAGGGCTTCAGTGACTCTCTGGCCCTCAGGCCATGCACTGACCTGATGTGTTACTAGTTGTACCCTCTTGGTCTGCCTGTAAGTCCAAGGTGAGGCAGAGGAGCAGCATATCTAGGGGTGTACACCATATCCAGTGCATTAAGATGCCTGGTTGTAAATTGAAGAGCAAATTTCCAAAACTCACTCGGTCCATTTTTTTGTGATTTTTTTTAGGTAACACTACTATTGGCATATTTTTACATGACCTCTTTATGTGCAGTAGTATAACTGACCAAAACTCACTCAGTCCTTGCATAATACATGGTACAAGATTAGGTGAATTTCCAAAACTTACTCAGTCCACTCACACAGTCGGGAGTGGCACTTACTTACCGGTAGACAGAAGTATGCTTACCATTTTTATGCACTTAGCTGTCATTGACTCTATGCTGTGTCGTGTAGCAGGATATAAATATTAAGCTTGTACATAATTTTGTGACACTGAATATTGATTTACTTAAAAATTTAGTATGGGCAATTTTCTTTTACAAATTTGCCAATACTAAAATGTGCAGGAGTTGCACTTTAGAAACAGGCATTGAAAAATGACTGTAAAATTTCAATTAAAAAATTATTTCCTGTAAGAATTGCTTTCCAAAAAAAAATGCTTTTGGACTGAGAGAGTTTTGGAAATTTGCTCTTCACTTTGACATGTTGGTAGAGTTTGACTCATACTGTTTTTAAATTTACTTAGTTGAAATCCATAGAGGTGAAGAAATTCCAGTTCACTGATGGGCTCGATCAGTTCATGCAGCGCTTTCATAGCATTAGCATTGGGGGATTTGCACATGCCACTACGGAGCAAATAATAGCTCTACATTTCACTGGCATGTGTTTCACCAGTGAACAGTGTTCTGAGATCACATCAATGTTTGCACACCATTCTCTGTTATTGTAAACACCAATCCCTGTCATCTCTTTTCCAGGGTGACTGCTGCAGGTGACCTGGGACCTAGCTTGTGTAGAAAACTGAGGCTGTGTAGCTCCTTTGTTAGATTATCTCCAGTGGTATTAATTTTGTTTGGACATTTTGTCTTGGTTTCCTATCCAGCAGTCATATTTCTGTCTGTGTATGTTCCCTATGTACGTCTTACTAGCGTAATATCCAGAAGCAACCAATAAGACTACAAAAACACACCATATATGCGGGTAGGAGAGGTTGTTTTACTATCATCTTTCTAGCATTATAAAAGGAAGAGCCAACCACTGCAATGAGTGGTAAAATTTGGCTCCTCTATAAAAGGCTGCTGGCTGCAGGCTGCTGGTGTGTGAGTGGACCGTGTTTCTCGATGCTCAGGATCTCAGGATGCTTCTGGCTCAGACTTATCAGAGTTGTTTAGTGATAAACACATCACTCCACAGAGGAGAAACAGCAGGACAGGCCGATTTCTCTCTTAAACGCAGGATAAGAGGAGAGCAGTGTTACAGAGCAACACGCCACCCAAACCCCCATGGCCTGATTGTGTGTTATCGGTCCGACGGAGGAGATACAGCTTTAATACACATCAACACGGAGGACACAGGGAGATTAAAGAGGTGAAGTAGACACAGGCCAATGCACAACGATACACACCTACACCCTGAGCGAGAGAGAGAATGAGAGGAGAGAGAACACAGGAAACTAAAGGAGAGAAAAACAAGAACAGATTAAATGAAAAGAGGAACTGGAAAGAGAAAGCAAAGGAGAACAAGAGAAGGAGAGGAAGAGAAGAGAAGAGAAGAGAAGAGAAGAGAAGAGAAGAGAAGAGAAGAGGAGTGCATATATGGAGAGGAGACAGGAGGAAATAGAAGAGCAAGAAAGAAAGATGGAATGACAATAAATGATCAAAGCTGAGAGGAGAAAGAAATGGGAGAAAATATGTAAGGTGTCAGAAATGTAGAGTATTTTTGCATATTCAAAGTCCAAGATTTACAGGAGGAGGAAAACAAACATAACATGGAAGTAAAAAAATATAGTTTGGTTCATTCATTGTGAAATTTTCATACATTGTAACTGTCAGGTGGTGTTATAAATTAACAGCATACTTTTGTTATTCAGTGACTGCAACCTCTTAGCTTTATACAAGGGCTAAACTACTCCAGCAGCTTTTAGTGACCCATCCCAAACCACACATGTGTCCGATTCATTAAGGACACACCAATCACCTTCATCTGCACCAGAGTAGGTTTTAGTAGAGCTGCGCTTTGTCCATTTGAGTCCAGCATGACTGAGACTATAGAGATTGCAATTACAACCATGGACAAAGAGAGAGAGTTCCTTACGAGCAAAACAACTAACCCTTAGTAGTCACCATTGCAGGATGCACAGTGACTCACTGTCTCTCTGTCTCTCTCTGTCTCACACACACACACACACACAAACACACACACATACACTGGCACTTATCAGCCAGGGCAAATATGAATATGGCAAAAAAAGTGTGTGTGAATTATTCAGTATGGTGTGGTAGGGAAAAGTGAGAAAATGCCTGAGTGAAATTTCCTGCTTTTCTTATTCCCCACTGAAGTGAGCATTACAGTGAACAAACACATACACACACACACACACACACACACACAGACACACACACACACACACACTGAACATATACACACAAAATACAGCTGCATTATTACTGGCATTCACACCATTCTCTAACGATGTTACCTCTAATACCTGTCTTGTTCTCCCCTCTTTCTCTCTCTCTCTTTATTCCTTTCTCTTTGTTACCTTCTCAATCTAATTCTCTGTTTCCATCACCTTGTCCTTCACTCTCTCAAACTCTCGATCTGTAGTTCTTCTCCATATCTCTTTCTATTGCTTTCACCTGTCAATTCAAATCAATTCAATTCAATATTATTAAATAATCTCCCTCTCTTTGTCATTCTGTCTATTTTTCTTCTATTTATTTATTTATCCCTCTTCTTATTCTGTTTTTCACTCTCCATCTCTCCTTTTAGCTCTTACATCATTTTCCTTCTTTATTCTCCATCTTTATCCTCTCTTTATTTATCCACCTTTCTCTTTTTTCCTCCATTTCTTCGCTCTTCTTTTTCTCGTCCTATCCTTTATCTCTCCTCCTCTTCTCAAATGTATTCCCACTTCTACCCTTTTTCTCCATCTGATTCTCTCTGTTTTTCTTATTTTCTTCTTACTTCTGCTATGTTATCAAGTGGTTACGGTGTGTGTGTGTGTGTGTGTGTGTGTGTGTGTGTGTGTGTGTGTGTGTGTGTGTGTGTGTTAGTTAAGTATTTTGAGGGCGTTTCTGGTTCACTGCAATAGCTGTTCAGTAGGTGAGCGAGAGCAGCACTCGGACAAGCATAAAAAGCTCCAGCCAGAGGCAGAGGTGAGAGTGATTACAGGAGAGAGTGTATCGTTGCCACAGTGCCCACACACGCGTTTACACACCGCTAATAAACCCTGTGCATTGTTCAGAGAGTCATGAATCATACACTGCGGTTTGCTGATGACACATTCACTGCCTGACACTTTATTTCAGATTTATTACAGACCTGCTGTTCTGTCCCTTTTCAAAAACTGCCCACAATACATGTACACTTTGCAAAAAGAAACAGTACCGTGTCTATACTCACTACTCACTTTATTAAAAAGCTTTGCCTTCTACCTCCAACCACTGTTCACTTTGTTAGAAACCCCTTTTATGTACCCCCCAACCACTGGCCACTTAATTGCAAACCTCTACTTTGTACTTTCACCATGAGTTCCAGCCACCTGATAGATCCACTACATAGTAATGGTTGCATTGACTTGTTGACTAATGAATCCAGTAGTGGCATTGTGGGGGACTCCATATTAAAGTCTATGTATTTGAATGCAATGTCATTAAAGTCCCTGCTGGTGTAATGGTCAAGTGTCCCAATACTTTTGTCCATATAGTGTAGTATATCTCTGTGTGCAGTTTACATCAGTTATATCAGGTAGGCTGTGTGTGCAGAGTGTCTGAGCCCAACGCTTATTGTAATAGAACAAAATCTCTCCTGCAGTGCATATCTCACACCTCAAAATGCAGCTCTGCCACTACACCCCAGCAGCAAGCTTTTTACAAAACACACTCACGAAGAGGCACAGTGGTGTTGCTTAGGTTTTATACCCATCAGTGCCAGAGCTAGATAGAGAGTAAAATTTAAAAATACTTAAAGATGAATGCCCTTGTGTCTTTTGCTAAATAGCCAATTAATAAAAAAAAAAACAGTCAAAAGGTAAATAATCACAGAAATATTCATGATGGTTATAGAAATAATCACTAGGTGGGGCATTTGGTGGCCTGGTGGTTAGGGAGTTGCCCCTGCAATCAGAAGGTCATGGGTTTGAATCTCAGGACTGCCAGTGCCACCACTGAGGCACCCTTGAGCATGGTACCGTCCCCACACACTGCTGACCACTGCTTGACTTGGTGAATGGATTAAATACAGAAAAAGAATGTCACTGTTCAAACAGTGCTGTGATGTGTTCACGCGGGACTATAAGGCAACACTTTACTGTACTTTAAACACAGCTGAGACTTGATACTGGGCATTGTGACCTGCACCAGAGTGCCTCGTTCTATTAGCCATTCTTTTTTTTCATATGGATATTATATAAGCTGTGTGTGTGTGTGTGTGTGTCAGCAATGTGTGCAGCATATTCTGCACTGTTTAGAAGGTGGTCTGAGTCCTTTTAGTTTACAAGCTGTACACATGCAGCAGGAGGACATGAAAAAGAAAGCAGTGATCTCTGTACTGCACTACAGCACTCTGTTTTGAACTTCTTCTGTTTGACCTTGGGAGAAGTTGCCTGTAGTAGCCTCTTCCTGCGCTCACCTAGTATGTAGCCTCAGCAACAGACATGCATGTACACACACACACACACACACACACACACACACACAGACACACACACACACACAGACATGTAACAGAGCAGGCTGGGTAAAGACTCCTCCGGCACTGCAGAGTACAGCACATCAAACGCCTCCCGACTTGACACGTAGAAATTCACCTCCAAATACACACACATACAAACACACATTATCCCTCTCATCTTTCTTCCTCACTCTTCCTCTTAATTTTACGTTCGCATTCTCATTTTCTCCGATGGGTTCCCTCCTTTTCTTTTTCTTCTTCCTCGTCTCTCTTTGTATATTCTCTCTGTCCTTCGAGTTCTCTCCCTCTCTTTCTTCATTCTGTTGTATATTGTTGCATGTCTCGCTTTCTATCCTGTTTCCGTCTAGTTCCATATGGATCTCTCTCCTTTTTCTCCATCTTCCCATTTTCTCCATCTTCCCATTTGCTCCATCCTGCTTTTGTGCTCACTCTCTCTCTCTCTCTCTCTCTCTCTCTCTCTCTCACTCACACACACACACACACACACACACACACACGCACACTCCACCCTACACACATACATTAATGTATGCTACTGAAAAAAAACACCAGCATTTGTTTAATTCGTTATTCCTTTCTGCTTCACTGCACTCCCACTCAGTGTGAGTGTGTGAGTGTGTGTGTGAGTGTGAGTGTGTATGTGTGTTTGTGTGTGTGTATGTGTTGGTGAGTGTGTGTGTGTGCATCTTGACTTGCTGACAGTGTTTTGGCTTGCACTGTAATCTACTTTAACACCAGTACATATGAAACAGCAGTGACATGGCATGTTAAAAGCAGCTATGTATGTTCTGCAACCACACACACACACGCACGCACGCACGTACGCATGCACAAACGCGCATACACACACACACATAGAGCCCTACTGAGACCCTTTACAGCCTCATCTTCATGCAGCGCCGCACCCTTGTCCTACAAGCCCTTTTTCTCATTTGGGTTCAAATAACCGGGATTTAATGGTGTCTAGGCAGACAGCCAGATATGTTGTGTGTGTGTGTGTTTAAAAGGCAATTCACGTTGACAAATGACAAAAGTTTCAAACAAAGCAGCTTCTCTTCCACTGAAAAAAATCTCACATTAGCATCAGAGCTAGTCTAGTCATGTCTCTCTCTCTCTCTCTCTCTTTCACACACACACACACACACA
>JBBJLS010058689.1:0-13025 GCA_037577275.1 Bryconaethiops microstoma
CTGACTGCCAAAAGGATATTGCTGAGTACATCAAGTTAAAGTTTAAGGAAAATCCATCTCCAGAGAGGTCAATCAATTTGTTCTACTGTCTGAATGAGTTAAACGATGATTCTCTAGTGAAAGAAATGCAGAATTATATGAGCTCTGGACATCTGTCTGAAGCTGAACTCTCACCTGCTCAGTGGTCGGCTCTGGTCTTTGTGTTGCTGACTTCAAAACAAAAACTGGATGTCTTTGACTTACAGAAGTTCCACAGATCAGACGAGTGTCTTAACAGACTGCTGCCAGTCGTGCAGGAAGCCACATCAGCTCTGTAAGTAAAATCTGCTTCTCTACATGAGAAGGTAACATTTTTTATTTCAGCTGATCTAACTATACAGGTACATGTAACATTAAGGTTTGGTTATCAAGACTGATATTAGTTACAGCATTGAAATGTATAGGCATAGTATCCATGCGGAGACTTCCATTTCTTTCATACGTTTTATTCCAAAACCAAACACGAAACAAAGGGCATGATGGCCAGAATACTCTTCCACAGCTAAGATTCAAAATACAAAATAAAAGGAGACAGGAGACCTGCTTGAACCCAAAGCTTGGATGACTGTTGACCCACCCCTGAACAAGAAACTCAACCCCCTTATATACGTTTAACTAAATCCCAACCTAAGCCCCTTACCAGGAGCCCCTCACTGTCCTCGGGGGCAGAACCACCTACCGGGAGCCCCTCACTGTCCTGGGGTGGAGCCCCCTGCTGGGAGCCCATCATTGTCCTCAGGGACAGAGCCTCCTACTGGGAGCCCCTCACTGTCCTCCGTGGCAGAGCCTCCTACTGAGAGCACCTCACTGTCCTCAGGGGACAGCTCTTGAAGACCCCAGTACTCCCCCTAAAAAATTCAGGCCCCTCTCGGACAGGTAAAGGCCCCTCTGCTGTGCTATCTGGGTGTCTGTTCTCTCCCCAACTCTAGCCACAGCTACGCTACCTGGGGTAGTCGCATCGCTCAGGAGCGTAGCATTGCTGTTTGGGAGCCCCACCCCAAAGTCTCCAAGAAAGGGTACTATCTAGGGACAATGACACAGAGGAGCGGCTTACCTGATTTAAACCCAAGGGTTTTGTTGTTGGACTGAGTCATGCCAGATCCATATGAACATCAGGTTTGAGCATAAGGCAGATTATAAGTGTACTAAGTACCACAGCTCCTTACGCCAACGGTTGATAATTGGCTTTGTAATCATCAGACCTGATACAATATGTTCTGGATACTAAGGTAGGGGCAGGGCTGTCAGCAATCACCCCCTGGTGTTGAGTTGGGTCATATAGTGGGGGAGACTGCTGGACCAATCTATTAACCCAAGTGGGTATTGAGATTGGACTTGGAATACCTGGCAGAGGACCCTTTGCAAAAGGTCATGAGCTCACACCTCCAGAGAAGCTTTTTCCTAATACCGAATCAATCCTGTTCAAAGCCGCCATTGTTTTTGGTAGACAGTCATTGGTTGCCCATCTTGAGGGCATCCAAAGGCCCAGTTGTGGATACCATCAACTGAAGGAGTCTTTTACAGCTTGGCTGGTTAGCTCCAGGAACTCCAGAATGATCTGAGAGGTGATCGTTTTTGTGAAAGCAAAAATTCAGGTATGGGAAGCTGTCTGACAGTTTGCTCAGGAGGTGCAAACAGAGCCTTATCCAGTCTGTCCTCAGCTGGGATGGGAAGCTTCTGACTTCGACTGAAGATGTGATCGGGTGTTGGGAGCAGCATTTTGAAGTACTCTTAAACAGACATGCCCTCTGGTAGGAGGCAGAGCCAAAATTTTCAGTCATTAGCCATCTCCCTGGCAGTGGTCATTGAGAGAGTTGGAAAACTTCTCAATGGCAAGATGCTGGGAGTGGATGAGATCCACCCTGAAATGCTAAATACTTGGTGGTTGGTCGGTCATGGCTGACACATTTCTCTCATCAGTTTTGGTTGGAGGTCAAAGACAGTTCATTTGGAGTGGTAGATGGGGCTGGTGATAGAGAGTGTTCTCTCTATCAGGGTATCTCATCAGCCTCCCTAAAAAGCTTGCTCCAGGGTGCTGGAAAGAAGACCCACTCTTTTATCCTTGCAAGGATACTAGAGGGAATTTGCTCACCGTCTATCTGTTGTTTGTGGACCCGGAGAAGGCTTACAACAGTTCTTAGAGGGTGCTGTCATGGGGTGGTGAGTGTTCAGTAAGGTAATTTCAGGGTCTGCAGCTGAATATGAAAGGGTCAGAGTAATGATCAGCATCTACAAGTCCTTAGTCATGTGCCAGAAAAAGTTGGCTCGTGCCCTCCATATTTGGTGTGAGATACTGTCTCAAGCTGTCTTGTTCATGAGTGAAGGGGAAAAACAGAGCAGAAAAACAACTGGTGGAGTGGGATGGTGGTGACAGTCATGCAATCATTATAATGGATTGATGTGGTGAAGATGAAGCTAAGCTAAAATGTAAAGCTATCACTATCCACTTTACTTTTGGCACCTGAAAACTGGAACCATTGATCACTGTAGGGAAGGGTCCAGTTTAATGTTTAAAATGTAATATTTAATATTATTTTTAATTAAATTCAATCCAAAAGGAAGATAAAGTGTAACAATATTACATTACTTTTAATAGCAATCTTTTAGATTGGCTGTAGGTTTGATCAACAGGTGTTCAGTAAGAAAAGATAAGATAAGATAAACCTTTATTAGTCCCACAAGTGGGAAATTTGCAAATTAATAATGTGTATCAGAATAGATTTTAAACTACTCCTTCCAACCTTGTTCAGAAATGTATATAAATTATTCCTTAGTATAGCTTACTGATTTATAAACTTTTTTTCAGGATTGCATGATAAAAGGATTTTGAGGTTACTGATGCTTCTCTGACATATTTTTATTTTAGGCTCTGTGACTGTAGTTTGACAGAGAGAAGCTGTTCAGTTCTGCTCAAAGCTCTCAAATCAAAATCCTCCAAACTGACCAAAATAGACCTGAGCAACAATCCTATACAGGACCGTGGAGTAGAGCTGCTCTCTGAAGGACTGAATAGTTCAAACTGTAAACTGGAGAATCTGAGGTGAGTTTATCTCTCTTCTGTAAATTATATTATATATTAGGGCCTTCGAAATCAGGCAAGTGCAGAATTATTAAATCAGAATCACAATCAAAAAACTTCATTGATCCTGGAGGAAATTCAAAATATCACAAATATTAGATATGGAAACAAATCACATTACCAGTTCAAAAACAAAAAAACATTACTTACAATCCTCATCAGGAAGCAAAAGGTCACAGTCAGAGAAGCCATACAATAAAACCAAGGATCAGAATCATAGGACAAACACAGGCAATGAGTGAGTGCAAACTCTCCTAAAACCCTCCAAAATGTGAGATCTGATTTGGTGCAGGTGTGAGCCAGATGTTTAGGGTTGTGTTCTTTCTGTTTTTATTTATTTATTTATTTATTTAAATAATTTTAAGTCTAGGGCATGTTAAAGGGGCATATCAAGATTAATTCATTATGACATATTTAGACAATAATATTACAAAGCATGTACTGCTTTACAGGTGGTCATACCTTTGACTTTGGAGTAAATGTTTAAGGCTCCTTTACACACAAGTGCAAGCAAGTACATCTAGTGTACTTCAGTATGTAATAGATTTTCTGACATGTGACTTAAACATGTTTTATAGTTATTAGTTATACATTTGATAAAACTCTGATTGACTTTATTCATTGCACCCACCTGAAAAATGTCTGAAAAAAAAGAAAAAGGATGATTGTAGAAGTGAAAAAGGGGTTCTGAAAGAAAAAGAAAAAAAATCAGTACATTTTCAGAACAAAAAAGAATAAAAGCAGCAAATTGGAATAGTAAATTACTGGATATCTTTAGGAAAATATTTGTTTTAAATTCTCATCATAGTTTTACATATTTTACATTTTGATATTTGATAGTGTGCTTTATTTTAATATTTTATTAAAAATGTGGTGCACAAGGTTAACATAGACAAAGCAACACAGAAAAATGATATCTAATATGTGGTAGTTTTTGGGTCAGACGAGTGGTGAATATTTGCTTCATTTAGCCAAGAATGACAGTATTTTGTTCTCTCCTTAGTCTTTCATTCTGCAGTATAACAAAGGAAGGATATGATTCTCTGGCTTCAGCTCTGAAATCAAACTCCTCATCACCTCTGAAAGAGCTGGATCTCAGAGGGAATAATCCTGGAGACACAGGAGTGAAGAAGCTCACTGATTTACAAAATGACCCAGATTGTAAACTGAACACACTGACGTAGGTATTTTTGGGTATTTATTTTGAAATAATACATTTTTATTGGATCATTAAGATGAGATTGTTATTAACTAAAAATCATTTTAAATAAAATGGTGATTATTCGGAAATCTGTCGATACAGGTTGTTGAAAAGTGCTGCTGCAGAGAAGGCCTGTGATTTCCTGACTAAAGTTCTGGGAACAAACCCCTTACTGAAGACAGACCTGGATCTGAGTGGGAAAATACAAGGAGACTCACAAATAGAGAACCTCTCTGAACTACTGACTGATTTACACTGCAGACCTAATAAGCTTAAGTGTGTAGTTTATTGTATTTGAACTTTTGAACTTTTGAAATACAAACCTAGGTATTTTGTGTGTAGTGTCCTGCAGACAGTCCTTACATGTGTATTTTTTTAGTTTTTGGGGCTTCATGTGTTTCTATAAAAGGGAATTCTTGCAAACATGTTACTTATGTGAACTTTCTAAGAAATCTTAGTGAGAAATTAAATCAGGAGTTTTAGATTCAAGCATGCCTTTACCATTTGAAACATCAAAAGATTCTGTCAGTGTTGTGGACATGAGCAGTGGATCAGGACAGAGCAGAGCACAGTTTATGAGCTTTCAGACAATCTGTAGTTGAACATTTTTACTGCCCAGTAAATACACGTTACTCATATTTTTAAAAGATGCCAGATACAATTGTTGCAATGCCAACTGGTTAGCCTGCATCCTTCCTTCTTGATAATAACATAACACATTTTTAACTGTTATAATTAACATCAGCACATCTAATTTCTTAATTATATAATAAGATAGCATTCATTAACATATGCATTATCTATGCATTAATTGGTTTAAAAAATAACAAATTTATTTCCTCTCTGTTTGCAGGTTGATAAAGTGCAGTATAAGTGAGAAAGGCTGCACTGCTCTGTCGTCAGCTCTCTGTTCAAATCCTTCACACCTGACAGAGCTGGATCTGAGTAAGAATAAACTAGGAAACTCTGGAGTGAAGGAACTTTGTTCTCTACTGAAGAATGACCAGTGTAATCTGCAAAGACTAGTGTGAGTTCCAGCTGGTTTCACCATGTGCTTATTGTTCCATTACTAACCACAACTCTTTTAAAATAAGGCATGCAACTTAGAAAGTGAGGGACCACATGATACTTACATATACACAAATACTTACATATACACAAAGATTGATTTGAAACATATAGACCATTTACAGGAGGCAAAGAATCTACTTTGCACAGTATAATCTGTAGTTCATATGTAGATCTTCAACCAAAACAAATGTGGTGCCCAAAATATCCTTCACAAAAAATCAGATATTTTAAGTTTAAAGTGTATATACACCAAACTAACATGTGAGATGAGCAACAAGCACATGTGCAATTTATATGATTTAAAATAAGTCTGTGTTATCCAAAATTTTTTTGGGTGAGATAGATGCTCATTACTCTAGTGCAAACCAAATCTTAGCAGCTTTGGACACCAAACATTTTTTTCGTTGTTTGACATTTGATCTTTTAAGGTAAGAAAAACACTGTGTACTTCAGAATTTTTGTCTCATTATTTTTGTGAATGTATAATTAATTCATGTATAATATAATTAATTGTCATCACATGCTCTCTCTCTAGACTGTCAGACTGTTTTATAAGTGAGGAAGGTTATGCTGCTCTGGCCTCAGCTCTGAAATCAAACCACTCATCACAAGTGGAGGAGCTGGATCTCAGAGGGAATGATCCTGGAGACTCAGGAGTGAAGCTGTTATCTGGTTTACTGGAAGATGCAGATTGTAAACTGGAGAAAATAAGGTCAACTATTTTTACACCAAAATTACTAACAGTTGTTAAGCTGTTAGTACTAACAGTAACAGTACTAACAAAATTGCTAACAGTTGTTAAGATGTAAGTAATGTTTTGTTTCTATAGGCTGTTGAAAAGTTCTGCTGCAGAGGAAGCCTGTGATTCTCTGACTGAAGTTCTGGGAACAAACCCCTTACTGCTCACAGACCTGCTGGATCTAAGTGAGAAAATACAAGGAGACTCAGAAATGGAGCAGCTCTCTGAACTACTGACGGACACACACTGCAGACCTCACAAACTTAAGTACGTATTGTGTTTTTTAAAAATTGTTTACAATGTGATGTAAAGTTTATATAGTATATATAGCATTATTTATGTGATAATATAAAAAAAAATGCTTTTGTTTACATCTCGTTGACTGTAATCTATTCTGCATTATCCCTCTGTTATCAGGCTTAATAAGTGCAGTATTACAGAGAAGGGCTGTGCTACTCTGTCATCAGCTCTCTATTCAAATCCTTCACGCCTGAGAGAGCTGGATCTGAGTGAGAATGAACTAGGAAACTCTGGAGTGAAGAAGATCTGTGCTTTGTTGAATAATTCAAATTCAGAACTACAGAAACTACAGTAAGCTGATCTATCAATTAGTAAAATTACTTCAGAACAAGCTGAAGCCTCTTCTTGGTTTTAGTTATTAGACTTTGTATTAATTTTCTGTTTTTTGTAGTTAATGTTGAACTAAATAGCAAGATATTGTCATTAAAGCACATTATTTCTTTGCATGGAAGACACTGTAGAGAGACCTAGACCCAGAGACATACTCAAACTGTATTTTCCATGAGGTCAAATGCAGTTTACACAATACAGCATACTGACACATTTCAAAAGAAGTCATTTTTTCTAGGGTCTTATAAAGAAACATGTTTCTTAATATTTTTAGAAAAAAAAAAATATTAAGCTGTATTTTTATAGATTGTACTATCTCAACCAGTCATGTAATATCCTTAATTCTTCAGACAATGTTATTTTCCAGCCTACTTTAATCTATCACTATTTAATTATAGACCTGTCCCATATTAGAGGCTGATGGCTAATTTTCTGCTGCACTGGTTAAAATAAAATTTGACAATGCTTTGCACTTAAGCAAAAACAAAAATCACAAAGTTGCAGTAAAAGTGCAAAGCAAAACAAATCTGCAATAATAAAAATAAATTTAAATGGTTGCATAAAAGTATTTGATAGTGTTATATATATTAGTATAGCTCATGCAGAGGATTAAAAAAAAAAAAATCTAAAAATAAACGTATGACCTACAGTGCCCTTCACAATTACTGGCACCCCTTGTAAAGATTAGTAAACTGTCACAGCCCCTGTCAGTGGCCACTAGAGGCCACTGTGGGGTAAAGTAAGGGACTTTTATGTTGACTCGGGGATGTGGTCTCATCCCTGTGCTCTCGGCTGGCCAGGGATGAGGGAATTTTTAGTAACATGTGTTTTGTGTTTAGTTTGAGCTTAAATAGCCTGTTTTGTGGTTGCTAGGGTTGTGGCAAAAGTAGAGTTGTGTTTGGTCAAGCTCCTTATTTCTGTTCAGTGTTTTGGGCCCTTGTGCCTTTTATTTCTTTTTATTAATAAAAAGGAAAGAGAAAAGAATGTCAGTCTGCTCCTGCGCCTCTCTCCTGAACGGGCACAGCCTTGCATATTTGACATAAACAAGGTTAGAAAAACGGCACTATTGGCAAAGTAGCGTCATCTCATGCTGACAAAAGGAGAAACATCCAACCTTTAATTGGAATAAATTTATTTAAAGAAAAACAAATCCCTCATCAAGAAATAATTATTTTCAACAACAACATTGTGGAGGGCAGTGTATGTATAACCAACATAAATGGCCTGTTCATTAAGTATTTGTTATGTGCTACAAGGGTTGGATATGGGTATTTGTAGTAAAATAAGCCACTGTAAATCCACACTAAGGTCTTTGTTGTTTTCTAACAGGTTACTGTTTGGAAAACAAAAAATCACTGTACAGTGACCTGTACCAAACTATTAATTTAAATTTGAATTATACCATGATGTAAACTCTTTGCCTATACTGTCCACTACAATGTTCCTGTCTGCATCACACTTTACATAACACCTCTCAACCAAAACCACTACTAACCACTCTTATGGATAATGCATTTATCTAATCCCCGCCCATTTTAACAATTGTCCCACTGTGCACTGTGCAAGTTGGTCACAGAAATTGTGCTGTGATTCTGTACATTATTTTTGAACTTGCACTAGAATTGCAAGAATTGAAAATAGGGCCCATGATTTTATTCAGTATCCTTTTGCATGTTTAACCAGGAGTAAATTAAACACATTTTGGTTCTGAACATTATTATTGTGTAGAATTTCAGAGTGTGGTGTAACAGAGGAAGGATATGATGCTCTGGCTTCAGCTCTGCAGTCAAATCCCTCATCACCCCTGAAAGAGCTGGATCTCAGAGGGAATGATCCTGGAGACACAGGAGTGAAGAAGCTCACTTATCTACTAAAGAATTCAAACTATCAGCTGGAGACACTGAGGTAGACATTTTAGAAAAAGTGGGTAAAGCGTGACACTTAGATTGTAAAACTCTCTCAGGTACTCATAATGTCTCCAAAATATTGATCCAAGTAATCACTCAAACTGGAAGATTCCTCAAGCTGTATATACCATGACATGCAGCAAATGAGTAAATGAATGAATTAAATTAATTATATTAATTTAATTTTCTTAGTTATATATACGAGTATATTTAGCCATTGCCTACCTGTTTCCAGGAGGTTGTGATGTCATGACTCTTAGTTACTTATCAGGATTTTAATCTTTTACATGGTGTTCTGCTTCTTACGAAGACAAAGAATGTTAACCCTAAAATTTAGGGATGATTTCCTCAGATCTAAATGATGCATAAACCTCACTGGATAGTTGCCATCTGTGAATAAAGATTCCCATTTGAACTGATACTGTTGTGATAACTTACTGGTACTTTTAATGCTACTACAATGTAACTACATTTTAAATTTGATTGTCAAGTAGATTTTCTATGTCTGCAGGCTTCTGAAGAATCCTGCTGCAGAGGAAGCCTGTGAATGGCTGACTGACGTTCTAGGAACAAACCCCTTACTGCACACAGACCTGCTGGATCTGAGTGAGAAAATACAAGGAGACTCTGAAGTTAAAAAGCTGTGTTCTTTACTGGAAGATCCACACTGCAAAACAAAGAAGCTTAAGTTAGTATTATTTATTTTAATGATTTTCTCTGTATTAAATATGTTTAAATATCTTAGTGGTGATCTCTGTGTTAAGCTTTATAGTTTTCATGCTGTGTTCTCGAGAATAAACAAAGATGTAGCTTCATTCCACTATTGGGTGTAGTGGTGACCTCTGTGGATCATTCTGACCACTCTGTGCCTTTGGGAGTACATTGGGAGAGGAACTGGAGATGCATGGAAACATGTGAAAGGTTTTGTTAGCAGGTTAAGCCCAGCACTGTTTCTGCCAAAATCGCCTCATTATACACAGGAGATGACAGACACACTCTGACCACATGAGCAAAGTTTTCTAAAAGGTCTGTTTTCTGTGGCCTAAAATAACGCTTGTGTGTGGACTAAAAGTAAAAACAACTGTTTTAAAAAAGCTTATGCATGTGTCGAAAACCCTCAATCCTTTCAACCTGCAGACAGTTTTATAGCCATTGTGAAGTGTCATCAGCGAGCCCATCAAAGTATTTTTTAAACTGTCAGAGGGTTTGCTGTTCGTATTACTTTTAGCTTTTAGACAACAACTGAACTTTGTAATATACCATCATTCTTTGTAAAATTATTTCTTTATCTAAATCAGGGCCTGGAAATGAAAGAAACGTATTGGTTTACTTCAAGTACAACTAATAAATGAATGTTTCTGTGTCTGATGTTAGAATGTTTTTCATACATTGTAAATGTAGCTGTAATTTAGCTGTATATTAGTAGGAGTGCATTGTATCTAATTTCATTATTACTACCTTTAAACAATTGATCTATCGTTGGCAAGCTTACATTTTCATCTGCATTTATTTTTTTATAGACTCAATAAGTGTGATCTAACAGAGGAAAGCTGTGCAGCTCTAGTCAATATCCTCAGCTTGAGCTCCTCCCATGTGAAAAAGATAGATATCGGCGACAATAATCTGCAGGATTCAGGAATACAGCACCTGGCTGCTGGACTGAAGAATCCAAACTGTAAACTGGAGATACTGAAGTAAGCCTGCATCACTTGGGGTATTAAGTAAATGTGCATATTAGTTTTCTCAATTAATTGCCAAAGTAGTTTATTAATAACTCAAAGCTTTTCCTTCCTTCTCTGACTGGTTTCAAATTCAGGCTTAACACATGTAAATTAACGGTGGACAGCTGTTCTGCTCTGGCTGATGTTCTTAACTCAAGTTATTCCAGTCTGAGAGAGCTGGATCTGAGCCACAATAATCTACAGGACTCTGGAGTGGTTCAGCTTTCTACTGTACTAAAGAATCCACAGTCTTTACTCAGAAAAATGAGGTATAGTACTGTCTTCTGTGAGGCATAACTATTTAATGGGTTAAATTTTTTAAAAATAAACTTTCTTGAAGTAAAACAAACAGTACTAGTTAATATTTTGTCAGCTGGTTTGATGAACATGAGTTTAGTTTCAGATTTCTCAATGCCCCAGTCATTGCACTGTTTTTCCACCACCACATGATTTAATTGGATTATAATTCAAATTAATACTGGACCACTTCAAGCAGTGGTATGGAAATGATTGTGTTGTAATGTTTTGATATTTATATTTTCATCAATTATTATTTTTAAAATTATGATATCCAATCTTCATCTAAGTCATAACAATATAAACATATAAAATGAAAGACATCATTAAATTATGAAGAAGAATGTTAAGGCATCTGTCCATGAAATGCAGCTCAGAAAAAGTGGGTCTTGGGATGACAACCCTAAACATACCATATACAGTTCTCCTCACAAAGTCGGGGTTCAGAGTTCACGGCCTCAGTGGTTCGTGGATTTTATTCTTAGAACTGAACTAATAATTGTTTGCGGAAAAACCCGCAAATTCATGAAAATTGTGGCAATATATAATTTTTATGCATTTTTTTGCTAAATTATAAAGAAAATATAATTTACTAATTTTGTAACATAAATATTAATGTAAATTCAGCTAAATTGTCATATTAAATATAACTATATAAATTGTTTAGTATTGTTGAGAGAAACACAAAGCGACTGTATATTGACTGCTGCCCTATGATGCATCTCTGGCAGCTGCAGTCCAGCATTCCTGCATCAGAACAGTTTCCTGCATGGCGCGTCTTGAGTGTTTCACTAAGTGTTCTTGTGTTTTTTGTTTTGTTCTTCTTAAATCCTGTATTTTTATTACTGTAAATTAAATGAATTTATTACTGTATTTACCTGCTTATACAAAGAAAACGCGCTGCATGAATTCCAGTCCAGTCTATACAGGAGTAACATCAGTATTTACATTCTAGCACTGCGAGAGACAGCAGTTCAGTGTAAACTCTACAGTATTGATACGGGTGATGTATTAAGCTGAGTTTTAAATAAAATTTCAGTGTTTTGGGAGCATATTTGGGGGCATATTTAGGGTTTACACCATAAAAACAGGCATTTTTAGGCATTTTTGTTACCACATCACAACAGCTTGAGGTGTTTTTTTCTGTGGTCTCAGAATTCTCAAACTTGGTCATTGGTCTCACCAAATATTCTAGTCGGCCTCAACCAAGTCCAACTGTCTTTAAACAGCTTTGTTTCCGCAAGTAATATTTCTCCATGGCGGCCACCCCGAAATCACCTCTGCCACAGCGACTCGGAACCAGAGAAAGAAAAAAAAAACATTTGACAAATTAAAGTAATTTACAACAAACAAAGTCGCCTAAATAGCCCTCTTCCCCCTGAATGATATAAAAACAGCTACAGCGGTTGTTCAAATCAATAATTAAATGAGTTTGTTCAGAAAACGAGCACTGGTTTAATTTTTTTCCAAATCCATTTAGAGCAGGCGCTGTCATTGGCTGCCTGGTGACCAAACATACACCTGCCAAAATCCGTCTCTGTGCTCTGTGGACGCCACATAAAAACATTTTGGCTGCAGACGAGATATTGCTCAACTTAAAGTAAAGGTGTTACACACCCTGCAGTGTTAAACTGCGCCTGCTGTCTGATCATTACAGATAATACCAGAGCAAAATAAGTACTTTCCAATGGAAGATATACTGCGTCTTCAGCATCACGCATATTATAAACGGGCCAGTGAGTCTAAAAGAGGCTTCTTTATTTTGTCTGTCTCAGTCTTTCTTATTTGGACTTGGTCTTGAGTTGGACTCAACTACGGCTTGACTTGATCTCGACCATTCCTGGACTTGGACTTGTCTTGAACTATATACATATATATATATGACCCGATCTGCCGTATTGAGTCGGAAGTTCTGTTTATTTAGATTCGGGCCGATTATGTTGAAAAACATCAAAAATATCGATTTTTCTTTTTTTTTAATCTTATTTGAAAGAAAAGGTCTTCAAAAATAATCTCCCAAAGTTTCATCATGGAAATAATTGTGAAAATGTACTTAAACGGCTATTTAAGTTAAGTTGCAGCTCTTAAATCTTACAAAAAGAATTTCGATTAAAACCTGTTTTCGATTAAAACCTGTTCATTTCAACCGAGGATGTTCCTGTGTTCCGGTTATCTGTAACGTCACGATCTCAGCTGTCCAAATATGGTGTTAAAACGTCAATCCCTGATCTTATTAAACCAATCAAAATGCTTAAATCATGCAAACAAAACCTTTTCAGTAGCCAATAGGAAGCCCTGCTCACAGCCTTGTGCCCGCCTACCCCCGTCAGATTAGCCGTGT
>JBBJLS010058700.1:0-13024 GCA_037577275.1 Bryconaethiops microstoma
AGGTTATTTAATATTATTTTGCATTATGGGCTGGTTTCTCAGACATATTTGCAGTGCAAGTGGTGAATCGCCAAGTTAAATTAATAGTTCAGTGAAAAACTGAATTTACACATTTTCCCACTTTTAGTTGTTAAGATTTCCCAGATTTAGTTGCTAAGCCAAAACATTTCTCGCTTCTTTAGTTTAGATCTACTAACATTGCAAGCAAACACCGGAACTCAAAGTCACCCAAATAGCCCACACAGTTTTGTGCAAATACATCCCCGGAATTTTTAATACACTAACCCACCACAAATTCTCGCTTCAGTCATTCGCGGATTTTTTCTTTGAACCAATCTGATTCTTCGGACCCCCGCAAATATCCGCCAGAAACCACAAATATCCGCCGCATTTTTTTTTCGTGGCAATGATTTTTTAAATGCATTTTAGTGCTAAATTATTAAGGAAAATATAATTTACTAATTTTGTAACATAAATAGTAATGTAAATTCAGCCAAATTTCCATATTAAATATATACCCTATAAATGTTTTAGTACTGTGGCGAGAACACAAAGCAACTGTATATTGGCTGCTGCCCTCGTGTTCTCGAGTTTTTAGTTTTGTTCTTCTTAAAGTCCTAAGATGCTGCCCAAACGCCCTGCACGTTCTAAGCCTTCTGGCAATGAACCTAAGCTCCAGAAAAAGCTTGAGTGCGTGCACTCATGGTGTGAATGTGGGCGTGGCCAATGAGCGAGTGAGAGGGGCTTAGCGGCCTGAGTTGTGGACTTACAGCAACTCAACTGTTACAGAATAAACTTTAACAAAAAGAAGCTGGTTAGTCGGTGTCTAGTTTCTGCTTTAACGGCAGGTCACAATACGTCTCCTGAAGCGCCTGAAGAAGAGACACCATCCGATGAAGTGTAAATCATTCACTGTATACATCTCTCGTCCCACTCAAGTGTGCTGTGCTCTTCATTCAGGTGGAGCACACTTGGGGATTTGTTTCAGGACATTTACTGTGAGCTATAAAAATGAACAAAACTTCAGTCATTAAGATGTGTGTAACCTGGAAACAATAAAATATGTACTATACATATACATATATATTTAGTGCCCTTTTTTAAAGTATATTTATATATAACTTATTGGTAAAAAAAAAAACATTAAACACAAAATATAAAAAATTTAAAAAATGTGTAAAAAGCCATGTCTTATTTTGAAACTGTTCTGTTTTGTAGACTCTCAGGACGGGGTATCCGCTTCCTCTGTGTTTGGCTGCTGTGCTGTTCATGAGTAAGTTCATTGTAAAGTTTAAGTGGTCCCTTACAGTCACGCGTGATCACACCACAGCACGGCACACAGTGTGAACAATGTGAAATTCTTTCTCTACATTTAACCTATTCACCAAGAGAAGCAGTGGAACGTTATGTCCAGTCATGATCGCAATAGTGGTAACTGTCATGACAAATGTCATGACGTGACATGAAGGGACATTAAAAGTCACTGGAGAGGCTGTTACTACATCTGGCATTTAATTAATTGATATTCCGTGATTCTTCACTCACCGTCCATGTAGTTAGAAACCCCTAATTTGTACTTCCACACAGTGACTACTTTAACATCCATTTTACAGGTCTACTATATAGGTGCACAGTTACAGACTGAAGCCCATGAGGTCATGCACATCTGCCAAAATGGGACTAAGATGTGTCCTATGAGCTACAGCCTGGCTTTATTAATGTAGACTAATTGTACTGTCACAGCATAAATTTGCAGGCAACATAAGCTCTCATGTCCTCAACATAAGCTCTCATGTCCTCACGGCATTTGTCATGACAGTTAAGATTCAGGGGATCATAACTGGACATAATTGGTCATGACGACTCATGACAGAATATGACATTTGCCTTCACATGTTTACACCATGGTTATCTTAGCGTTATGTAACAGGTTCTCATTCATTGGCTCAATTCTTTTTACCAAAAGAATAGCAAGAGTTGACCTCACAGTCCCAATACTTATGCAGGGCTGTATACCTGTAGAGAGAGATTTTAATGCACAATTACTGTTGTAAATTTGATGAACTGAATATTTTGGGCACAAATAAAATGTAAAATGTGGCATGTGCAAAAGTGTTGGCACATTTTTATAGGTTTTATTTTTATCCAACATGTTACATTTGTCAAAAATATAGATATGGCACTTAAGATGGCAAAAGTTTTTGCATGTAGAGAATGCATTTGACAGGTTGGAGAGGGTGTTCAAATTTTTGCATGCCACTGTATATCTGCCTCACTAAAATGTTCCCTACAGTGCCTTTTACACTACCAGTCAAAAGTTTGGACACACCTTCTCCTTCAATGTTTTTTCTTTGTTTTTATTATTTTCTACATTGTAGATTTGTAGATTAATATGGAAAACAAACAAAATGATGAAGGAACACATGCAATTATGCAGTAAAGAAAAAAGAGTTAAACAAACCAGAATATGTTTGTAATAAGGTAATGATGGCCTGTTGTTTCTTTTACTTAGTTAAGTGGTTCTTGCCATAATGTGGAGTAGAACCATAGTGGAATAGAATTACTAACTGTGTATCAACCCGACCATCACAACTGATGATCCCAAACACATTAGGAAGGCAAAAAATTCCACAAGTGAACTCTTGACGAAGAACACCTGTTAATTAAATACCATTCCAGGTCGATTCCTCATGGATCTGATTGAAAAAATGCAAAGCTGTCATCAGAGCAATAGGCGATGCTTTTAATATTAATCTACAATGTAGCCAATAGTAAAAACAAAGGAAATCATCGAATGAGAAGGTGTGTCCAAACTTTTGACTGGTAGTGTATATTCACACTGACCATGAAAACAGGGCCTACATGTTGCTGAAAATTCAAGGAGAGTGCTAATACTAAAAACATGCCTTTTTGTTTTTTTTTCTTTACACACAATGGACCCCCCCCCAAACTCCAGTAATATAATACATATTATTTGCATCTTTGGTAATTCACTAAAATTATATGTAGATGGACGTGGTTCATTCATTCTGTGTCTCTCTGCTTCACTCTCTCCTCTTTCTAAACTTAGGTGGGGTGGAGAAGGCATATGGGCAAGGTAAATTGACAAGTGAAAAGAAGTTAATATTCTCTAGACAGAACACACTATTACACATTTAAATGTAAATGAACTGTTTATTTGCTGTAGTTAACATGTTGTCAAAATACATAAAACATAAGCATGGCCTGTGCAAATGTTATGGCACTTTATTTTGTTTTTTTCACATAAATTTTCAGAAACATTCCTTATTTTAACATGTCTTTCCTGGGAAAGTCAACAAAATGTCCCAAACATAAATTTCTTTGCATTTGCTGAATTGAACATATAACAAAAAGTATCAAATACGCCGTAATGTTGACACAGGCCACATTTTTTTCACAGATGTATTTATTGTTTCATTGCCGATGGTTGGAATCAAAACTGTACAGTTTAAACTTTTACACTTTGCTAGAGGTCTACCTTTCCGTAAATTCTTAAAAAACATTCCTCTGAAGAATAATAAGCTTTAGCTGTTTGTTTTGTCACGGATAGGAAATTAACGTCTTTACCAAATATAATGTGACTGTCAATTTTTCTTCTAGTTTCCCCTGGGTCGCTCTTTCCTCATGGACCTGCTGTTGTTCCATACGCTGTTACCTCTGATGGGTCTAATACAATGGTTGAGCTTGTCCAGCCATTCAACTACTTTGAAAGAACATATTCTACACTATATGTACGTAAAAGAACAGAATGTTTAAAGATAAAATATATTTAAATTTGTGCTAGCGATAGCATACTTAGCAGGTGGTGCCTAGAATGGTCTGTCACTCAAATTATATCTTCTTATATCACCTGACCATTGATAACCAGGTTAATAAAATTATACAGAGAAACAGATGGACTGCAGTTCGAATTCAGGTTTTAAGTAAAGTGTTTCCAGTATATTTTTTGCGCGGATATATGACAAATTATTGTTATTTATTTAATCATTTAGTCTCCTTAATTAACAACACCACAAAATCTCATTCCAATAATTATTAAGGTTCAAATTAAATCTACACTATTATGATTACTATACATGAAAGCAAACATGAATGTTTTTTTTACAGGACAGTAAAGCAAATGAAAGGAAGAAAAACATTTGTTAAAAGCAAACAATCTCAAAAATATGAACTGCAGTTTCTGAACAGTTTCCAAGCTACAGAATGAGTGTTCACAATTTTTAGAACACAACTTTTTTTGTCCATTTCTCCTCCAGCTCTCTATGGATGGTTTCCTGTCTTTTGTGTTCTTCTCACCTGACGGCTATATTCCGAACATGCCCTATGATATCATTGCTCCACTGTGGACTGATCTTGATGTCTATCACCGAGGAAACATTTCCTACGAGCAAGCCACAAGCGGTCCTCTTCTTCAAATTGCTACAACTGAAATGAACCGGATGTTCCCTGGCTTTGCTGCTTCCTGGGTCTTTGTTGGCACTTGGGAGAAGGTGGAATTTGAACCCGACGTAGGGGTAAGTGTTTGTCCTCATAATTCAAAAGCTCACAATAGCTGCCGACAATATTTAACACTTTTTTTTTAAAGGAGGTGACCTTGCAAGTGGTCTTGGTCTCTGATGCTGCAAACAACACTTTCATCCTGATGAACTACGGGGACATGCCCAATGATCCAGAACCCTGGATGGTGAGAACATGCATGGTTATACCAGTTTTATGATGCTTCATGACAGTTCAAGACAAATTAACCAAATTCAATTATTTTTTTTAGGCTGGCTGTCAGACATCGGACAACACCCATAACTGCACTGTTGAAGCAAACAGTACCTCTACACTGTCTAACACCACTAATGTCGGAATACCTGGTCGCTGGGCTTTCCAAGTTTACGGCGCACCCTATGGTATTCTGTTATTCTATCTTTGTGCAACTTCCACCATTTTTTAGGAATGATGATGGGATGTTCTAAAAAGATAACATGAAAATATTCTAAGAATGTTGTTACTATCCTGTTACATAATATAACCATGCCATGATCAAGTCATAGCAGGTGCCGTTTGAGGTCACAACAGAGTATGTCCATTAGTACAACAATGTCATGTTGCCACTACCAGTACTTGTCATGACTGATACTATAAAATGTTTTTCCGTGACATTACATTAGCATGGCCTTATCACATAAAACATTGCATCTGTAATGACAGTTAGCCAAAAGGTTAACAACACAGCTATATTCATAGACCAAATCTGTCATGACAGCTGATGCTTCTTTTCTTTCCTAGTAAGCTTGCTCTCCTTTTCTTCCGTTCCTCATTTGATCTTTTCCCTATTTTCAAGTTCATACTGGTTTTTGATCCTTTCTCTCTTCACTTTTTAAATATTTTTTATTTTTATTCTTTTATTTTTGGTAGAAAATGAATTGATAAGAACTACTTGTTCATTACGCTGCTTGTCCTCTCTCCTGTGGACAAGGCAAGTTAAAATCCAGGGTCCAAAACTCTCAAATTATTCTCCTGTGCTCTTCACAAAACACGTGCAATGTTTAATACAGTCTAATACATTACTGATGAACATTTTTACAGAAATGACAGAAACTGTAATATTGTCAGAAACAGAGACAGTTACTACCATAAACCAGTTTATGGTTTTCCAGTTTTTGCTCTGCATGGAACTATTTAAGGGGGTATACACTAAAATATCTTTCCCTACATTTTCTCCTCGCTTAAGTTTTAGTTTTACCTACCCATACAAAAAAATTATTCTAAGCAACGCACATATCATCAGACGATTGCAAGCTGAATCATGGTGAGTCCAAGCAGGGAGTCCAAGAGAGCACATTTAGCCTAGCTCTCTCTGAGTGGGTAGGGGGTCCCTTCCTCTTCCACTCAGCATGACGCAACCCAGTGTGGGCGTCTGTTAGCTAATGTAACAGAGTTTAGCATTCTCCTCCAAATGTGTTGAGCCATGCAATGACATTAGCAGCACTTTGGAATATGGGGTGGTGCTTTGCATGACTTGGAGAAAGCACACACTAGACTGTGATTCCACCAGCGTTGGTGTGATTTTGGGGGAGTTCAAGCTTGTGGGCAAAGTTGGATGTGACTGAAGTATTCTCTTGGCCTAAGTAGGTTGTCATGATATTAGGTGTGTATTTAAGCTAAAAACCTCTGATAAACGGAGAAAAAGCAGAATAGTTTATAACAACATGTTTAAAAATGTATACTCAAAAACGTAATTTCATTATTAACAAGTGTGATAGTGTACCAGTGTATGGAAAGAATTGTGAATTCTTCAATGTTATTTACAGGAGTGCAAAACTAGTGTTGACATGATGTTTTTCAACTTTCTTCCAGTTGCATACAGTCTCTTCTTTCCTGTTCTGTCTTCCGCTGTCCGTGCTGTTGCAACTGATGGAGATGCCACTTTGGTCGATCTTCAACAGCCATTCTTCTACTTCAGCAAAGAGTACTCGCAACTATATGTAAGTAAAACCAACAGATTTCGAAATATGCTTTTCAGAATGAATTCCACAGCTTGAATCAAAACCAGTAATGGAGGATCAGGAGAATTTCCCCCCTGTTAAATGTCAACAATAGATGGCATTAGTTTGCAACAGTTTTATAGGGAAATCCATCAATCTCATATGCAATGCTCTGTTGTAGAGAAATTTGCTGAGTCAGAATTGTTCACACTTGTTAAAAAGTTTTGGAACAGCCTATGTTTCTTGGGAAGGTTCCCAGAGCTTTTGGAAACCAAAAGTATCTTAAATACGTTTACGGCATTTAGCAGACGTTTAAATACACCTCCATACTTCACAGTGTGCACAATTTGTGCAAGATTTTCACTGGCTCTGTTTTAGTTAAAACATACAAAACAGTAAAAAAGATATGATTTTCTATATTCATCCAGTCTGCTAATGGAATAGGAAAATTTACTTAGATTGAAATATGCAAAATAAGCAAACAAATACCTCAGAGAAAAAGATTTTATTGCTTTGAAATGAGATAATCCAGTTGCTATTATTTTTTGTATGCTAGATATCAAGATATTTTTTGCTTAGTTTTGAGAGTGTTAAACTCACAGAAAATTGCAAATGTACTTAAGTTACAGTACTTTACTGGCAGCAGAGCTACCAGGTAGTTACTATAATTAATATTTACAGCACTGCACATCATTGTTCTATATTTTTAAATGCTGTCTGTCATATTGACAGCACTATATTATTGTAATCAACAATATCTTCTTTTCAGTATATAAATATACACAGTCATGATAGGAAATTAAAGAGTTAAACCTTTAAACGGCACCTTAAATAATTTTTAAAAAATCCGTTTTTCAAAAATACAAACAGCACAGTAGAGGCTACAGGGTACTCTACTAATACTCACAGTGAGGCTTCATGTTAACTAACTTCCTAGAATGTTGTTATTGTTGAAATTACAGAAATTTCCCAAAGTTTCTTTTAATGAGATTTTTTCCTCTTTGTTTCTTTTGCAGCTCAGTATGGACGGCTTTCTGTCCTTTGAGCCTCTATACTTCGATGGCTACAACCCATACGTCCAGAAAGACATCATTGCTCCACTGTGGACTGACCTTGACACTTATACCAGAGGAGACATTTCCTACCAACAAGCTACAAGCGGTCCTCTTCTCCAGCAGGCTACATATGAAATTAACAAAATGTTCCCTGGGAAGAACTTCTCTGCTTCCTGGGTGTTTGTTGGCACTTGGGCGAAGGTGGAATTTGAGCCTGATGTTGGGGTAAGTGTCTGAACTTTTATTTCAGTTGCTCCCTCCAAGCCAACGTCGTTTAACATTTTTCTTTTCTTGAAGGAGGTGACTTTCCAAGTAGTCTTGATCTCTGGTGGTGATGGCGATGATGATGATGATGCCTGTCCTTACACATCTTGGAAATTGTATATTGTCTGCATGTCACCCTCAGTGTTGCTTTCCATAATAAAAACAACGGCAAGCTAGGCAAATAAAATAATAACGTATCAATTAATATAAAATATTCATTATCTTAAAGTACAGTCTCCATTCATGTTTTGTTCAGTGTCACCTGTCTGCGCAAAATTAGTTCTGGTTCAATAAACTTTCCACTTGAAAATTGTCAAATTTGTTCTGACAGGGATGTTTAAAGTCTCTGCTACTGCTCTGTAGATTTTTCATTTCAAGTATTGTTTATTAATGTTCAAGAACATTAGGAAGCTCCACTTTCTCTACGATTGCTAAGTGTTGTGTGAAAGCTTCTCAACCAACAGCAACCACCTTTATAAAGAGATCATGAGACTACTTGTTTTCCCCTATGTTGATCATTTTTATCATCTTTTTTTTGAAGGAGGTGACTGTCCAGGTAGTCCTGATCTCTGACACTCAGGGAAGCTCCTACATCCTGATGAACTATGGAGACATCCCCAATGATCCAGAATCCTGGATGGTGAGATGAGCATTATCATTTTTTTTTCGTTTAATATTATTATGCACTATAACTTTCCAAGATAAAGTTGCTAAATAAAGTGTTATTTACAGTGTTGTTAAAGTTTAACTTTTAATTTTTAGGCTGGATATCAGACAGAGGACAACAATCATACATTTACCATTCCGACACCAAGAACCTCTGCCCTGTCTAACAGCACTAATGTCGGAATACCTGGTCGCTGGGCTTTCTGTGTGCATGGTACAGTCTCTAGTGTATTTGGTGTTTGGGTTGATGTACAGCTTCTTAAACTAAACATCCATCCATCCATTTTCTAAGCTGCTTATATGGACAGGCTGCCAGTTCATTACAGGAATCGAGCACAGGATCCTCTGGCTGTGTGGAGATTGTGCTACCTGCTATGCCACTGTGCTGGCCATTGTTACAATGCTGCTACATAGCTTTTTCAGGAATCCTGCTACATATTAAAACCATACCATATACAAGTCATGGCAGATGTTTTATGCAGTCAGTAAAGATGAATTCCATTAATAGAACAGTGTCAAATTGCCATTACCAGTAACTGCCAGCACATAAACAAAACTGCTATATTAATAGACATGATCTGTCATGACAGCATATAAAATCTGCTAATTCATGTTTATAGCATGGTTATGTTAATTTTATGTGGCAGAGTTCAAGTAAAGTGTTTTTCTTTTCTTTTTTGTTGCAAGTTAAGTTGTACTGAGTGAAAGTTCAGTAAACACCAGATTTTAAGTGGGATTCCACAGATTTTTCAAAACCTCTGAATAATTCAATGGTTGAGATATGGACAGAATTTGATATGAAATGGTTCATTGTAGAGAAACGTGCCGACCAAAACGTCTTTACAGTGGCACTAACCAACTGTCCTGGTGCCTAAAATGCAAAAAAGCCTTTTAATTTAGATTCCAAACCAGTGAACCTCCTTTTGATATGGAATGTTTGAATTATATCTGAAATATTAGTGGTTTTGAAAGTATTCATTTTAGATCAGAATCTTCTCAAAATTAAAGTATTGGGAATCAGGCAGCTTATGCATAACCATTTATATAATAACTTTCTGTGACAGAGCTTTTAGAGGCATTAAATCCCTTGCATGTGTGTTTCCATTCACATCAGACAACACTGGCTTCATTTAGATTTCAATCATTTCATTTCTCTGAATATTTTGAACATTTGGGGAGTTCCCCTCAAACTAGTTCATTGTAGCACACAGGAAATAACGACTGGGTATGCTAGGTATGAGACAGAATTCAGGCATCGCAATAGAGAAAATAGTTTCAAATTATACTTCTGTGCTCAATAAATACTACGATAGGCCAAACACATTGCACAAAATTAATTAATAGATTTACCGGATTACAATAACAGATCTGTCTTTAGTTGTACCAATGACCTGGACTTTTCCAGTGGTTGCACTACATGGAATTATTTGAGCATGTATACACTGAATCATCTGCACTTTCTAGGAGGGTAATGTAGCCCCTTATCTCCCTCATGACTCAGCATGCTGCAACCAGCATGGGTGTCAGTTAGCTGATGTAACAGAATTGATAGTTTAGCATCCTGCTACAGACACATTGAACTGTCCAGTGACGATAACTTAACAGCAGTTCTTAAAAATCCTGTAATTCTGTGGCACTTCACATAAGTTCTGTGGTGCATATAGCTTGAAGACTATATATATATATATATACACATACATACATACATTCAGAAATATATACTGTTTTTGCTTTTTCTCATGTCATTTTTAAGCACAGCGTACCAGCATACTGTAAAATAGTAAATTCTACAGTGTTATTTACAGGAGTGCAAAACCAGTGATGACATGATGTTTTTAAACTTTCTTCCAGAAGCATTCAGTCTCTTCTTTCCTGTTCCATCTTCTGCTGTTCATCACACTGTCAGAAATGATGGAGATGCCACCTTGGTCCAGCTTCAACAGGCATTCTTCTACTTCAGCAAACAGTACACACAACTATATGTAAGTAAGAAGAACAAATTTTGAAATATGCCTTTCAGAATTAATTCCACAGCTTGAATCAAGACCAGTGTTGGAGGATCAGGAGAATCTATGAAATGTCAATACTAGATGGAATTAGCTTGCAGCATGTTACACATGAATTTCACAGATTTGACAGAGTTTCTACATAATTAAATGGTTTATGTAAAGAAAGTAATTCGGAGTGATTTCAAAATCATGCAGTGTACACTAGATTGCTTAGTTTGTGTTTATTTTGCTTCTTTCTAGAAGTCTAAAAATTGCTGACACCATTGGTAGATTTGTTTGCTTACTATAAGTATAAGCATCTCATTTTCATTATTTTGTAGTATTTGTTACTGGGTAAGATAAATTAGGCAAATACAGTAACTACAGTTAATAAAATCTTAACATGATACAATCAACAGTCATCTTTTTAACAAAGAAGACATAACTTCTGAAATCACCAGCATATTGAAGTTATATTGCCATAGGTAGTTGCCATAATTACAGCAATATTACATATTGACACCCCTATATTATTGTAACCAACCATATATTATACATGTCCATACACCTACAAGATAATAAATGAGGTAAATGTGCAATTTTGAAATTGCTTTTAAACTGTATCCTAAACAGAATACATTTTTTATTTCAGCACTAAACAGCACTTTTGTTTTTTAAAGCTTAATGGGTTACAGGTTCATCTAATAATACTTACAGTTAGACTTTATGTTTAATTATTTACTTATGGATTTGCTTTAAAACTGTAAGATACAGAGTGAAATTGTGTTTCATGCATATTTTACTATAAGAAAAAGTCATTTTTGAGCTAGAACTGTCTAGTATTAAATTAAGTGTGAGAAAGTGAATGCACACTATTGTTTGTGCTAACACGACACTGTGAAGACTGAATCTAATTGCTAAAATGAGCAATTATTGAAATTTGCATTATAATTACATTACTAATCTTAAAACAAGATAATTGAAATTTTCTTCATTAAGGTGTGCTACACCGTACACCTTTGATCACATATAAGACACAATAACAAAAAGACCTCACTTCAATATCCCATGCTTTATTTTACATTGTTACAAATTATGCTAACTAAACTAGCATGCTATTAGCTAGCTAGGCTCATGGTACCTAACTTGCGCCTAACTAATACTTACTTTTAAAGATTAAATATGAAAACAATGGTCCCTTTCCTGCACTTTAGTAACTACAGTAAAGCAAATGTATTGTTACAAAATTTTCATGAAATCACACTAGCCTTACGTTAGGTGTTTTTTTACAGTATAATCTGTCTGTACTGTTAATGTTTTACTCTACTTCATAGTTTATTATTATTAGTGAAATGACAGAAATTTCAAATGAATGTTTCTGTAATTGAGACTTTTTTCTTATTTTTCTCCTCCAGCTCAGTTTGGATGGATTTCTGTCCTTTGAGTATCTATACTATGATGGCTACAACCCATACGTCCAGAAAGACATCATCGCTCCACTGTGGACCGACATTGACACCTATACTAGAGGAGACATTTCCCACCATCAAGCCACAAGCGGTCCTCTTCTCCAGCAGGCTACATTTGAAATTAACCGCATGTTCCCTGGATTGAACTTCTCTGCTTCCTGGGTGTTTGTCGGCACATGGGAGAAGGTGGAATTTGAACCTGATTATGGGGTAAATATCCATATTCCTGATCCTGATGTTTCTTTCTGAGAATTCATCCTCAATTCAATCCTTGGTGTTTTCCTGAAGCAGTAAGCTAAATATACAATCAGCCATAACATTAAAACCACCTGTCCTCATGTTCACAAAACACCTCTGCAAGACACTTGAAGGTGTGCTGTGGTGTCGGGACCAGAATGCTAGAAACATGTTACAGTGGGCATTGTGTTCTGAGGGTCATATGCACAACCATTCTCTTTCCAAATATTACAAACTGAATTATAGCTAAAAGGTCCTATTTTCATTTGGTCCAATTTGAACACATTGTTTCAAAACAGTACTGATTTGTCTGCATGAGAAGACTAGCATTTGTTTTGCTACTTTTTCAGCAGAATTGTTTCACGTGGCATGTAGGAGTAGAGATGACCATGGTGCAGTTCATTGCTTATTGCTCTCTGGTCTGCTGATCCTCCTGTTTTCAGGTTGCCTGTCAATTTTTTAAGTGACTGCTGGCTTCATGCTTACCTTCCTTATTAGTCTGAAAGAATTCTTGTGTGGCACACCTGTCTGTGGTTCCATGAGCTTTCAAGTTGAAAATGTTCAAGCTAGTTGTACTGACAGGGCTTCTTTTTTTTCAAATGAAGTATTGAATTATGCTTAATACTTGTTTCCCATCTTTGCCTCTAATGCTGACCAATTATAACTTATTTCCTCTTTTGAAGGCGGTGACTTTCCAGGTCGTTTTGGTCTCTGACACTCAGGGAAGCTCCTACATCCTGATGAACTATGGAGACATCCCCGATGATCCACAATCCTGGATGGTGAGATGAACATGTTCATGCATGTTTTTAACTAATTTAATTATTTAAGCATAACGTTGTTAAACG
>JBBJLS010058721.1:0-13023 GCA_037577275.1 Bryconaethiops microstoma
TTCAGCCTGGACTTAAAAACTGAGACTGTGTCTGAGTCCCGAATGTTGTTTGGAATAGCATTCCAGAGCTTGGGGCTATATATGAGAACGCTCTTCCCCCTGAGGAAGCTTTCATAATTCTGGGGACAAGTAAGTAGTGACCACCTTGAGATCTGAGTGACCGTGGAGGTTTATAGTAAGAAATAAGATTACTGAGATAATCGGGTGCGAGGCCATTTAAGACTTTATATGTCATTAGTAGAATTTTGTAGTCAATATGAAATTTTATTGGAAGCCAATGTCACCTTCCGGGGTACTGTCACATGCACCAGACCACGTGACCTCAATCGGCACCGGAAAATGACGTCACGTTAGAGTATATAAACAGGAAAAGACTTTTCCTCTGCACACAGACATTGGATTCGATGCCTGACCAGTGTAAACCCTCAACTCTATGGTACAGTGAGTACTCCTGGCTTCCGAGCCTCCTCTCTTCTCTCTATCTGTGTGCGTGTGAGAACGCGGGTTCCTTTGGTGGGAATCTTTACTCCTGACTGGAGCGTTCTCAGATCAACCGCGTGAGTAACCAGCTCTTCCGTCTGTTTCCGCGACTGGGCTCTTCCTTCACGTTACAACTGGGCAGCTTTCAGCCATTCGTGTCTTGCTCCGTGACAATCTGATCTAGAAATGACTGCCATTCCCCCTCAATGTCATGCCCCCCAGTTTTTTTGCAGAAGAAAGTCAGATTCGTCAACCCAGGCTTTACGCTTTCTAAATTTTCTGTGCATTCACCAAAGGCTTCCGCCATGGGTCAAGGCACCTGTCCGAGATCTGACACTGACACGGTGTTCAGATGAATACTTACCTATAATACTTTTTATTTCTATACCATCTACCATGCCAATCACCATCATCAGCTACTCTTTCAACAAAATCTACCTCTATTCACTCCTAACTGGACCAACTCTGTTAGCCATAGATGGCCAAGCTGTCTAACAGTGATTGTTTATGTAGGTCTTTTCTCCATAGTATGGTGGCCAAGAAGGGCAAAACTAATTTATGAAATGCAAAACAAATTTACATTCCAAAAAGGCAGAGAAAGGCAAAACAATTTTACATTCCAAAAACAAATTTACAAGATGTGAAACATTTTTACAAATCCAGAAACAAATTTACAAAAAATAAAAATAAATTTCACTATGAGAAACAATTTTACCAGTGCCCGAACAAATTTACAAGATCTAAAGTGGCAAATGAATTGGAAAAGGTAGGTCCTTAAACATTAAATGCTTGTCACTGGCCTTCTTTGTCACTCAAAGTGTTTTGCAGGGTAAAAGAGAAGGGAATTTGTTTTTGTTTGTTCTGATGTGACGTCCAAACCCCTGCAAGAGTTAAAGTAAATGGCACGCTGTGAGCACAATAACCTGGTAGTTTGGAATTCCTGTGTAGTCTGTTATCTGTGCTTTTTCGCTAGAGCATCACAAAACCAGTTAAAATCCTGATATTAGTCACACCCAAAAATTACAGATGTTCCATCAGACAATTGCACTAAAAAAATATTGCACATGAACTGCCACCTGGTTTATTGGATATGTGTGTTTGTTGTTTGTTTGTTTGTGTGTGTGTGTGGTCAACTGCAAGGTGTTTGTTGTAGAGTCTGACAGAGGTTGGAAGGAAAGGCTTGCGGAATCTCTCCTTTCCACCTCGTGAGGTCACTGAAGGAGCTACTCAGTGCTGTCACACTAAAAGGTCTTCAGTAGTGGCCCCTTCACTCCAAAAGACCTGAGCGTCTGTAGCAGGTACAGCCTGCTCTGCCCTTTTTTGTAGAGTGCATTTGAGTCCAGACCAGTTTATTGTTCAGATGAACACCAAGGTACCTGTAGCTCTGCTCTGGATGTTCAGTGGTTGCAGTGGAGGATGTCTGTGCCTGCGGAAGTCAAAAAGCTGGGATGTCAAAGCCACCGGCTTGGGATGTGGGGTCTTCTGCACTGGTACCACACAAGAGCATTGTTACATTCCCCAGTTTCAGGCTCAGGTTGAACATGTGCATCATCACCCCACACAGTTGATCATCATGTGCATCATCAGGTACCACACAAGAGCATTGTTACACTCCCCAGTTTCAGGCTCAGGTTGAACATGTGCATCATCACCCCACACAGTTGATTCACGCAGTACTTGACAACTCTTGAGCTGTTGCCCTTAGCATTGATCCTCCTCAGTTCCCTTCTAACCTGGATGGCTGAAATAGACAGGCTGGAGCAGGGTGATTGTGTGCTGGAGGTTGTGTTTGGGGGAGAGGAGCAGTGGGCAGAGAATGTGGAAGAGGTGTGTAGTGTAGAGGACATGTGAAGTGTCTGAAGTGGAACATAGCTGAGGGTGTCAGTAGCAAGTGTTGGAGGCTGCAACAGGGAGGGCAGTATGGGTGGAGAGGCGGGGGCAGATGAATCAAACATCTCACATCTCTCACTGGCAGAGAGTTTTGTTCTTTGTGGCCTGAGATGGTTCTAAGACCTCTACAGACTCCGCTAACATTATTCTGTTGAAGGTGGTTTTCCGTTCTCTCCCTGAAGCTGTCTTTCCCATCCCTGATCAGTCTGTTCAGCTCTCTCTGCACCTTTTTCAGCTCCTCCTTGTTTCCTGACCTGACAAGATTTGTTAGTTGGAAAGCACAGCACAGTCCTTGTGGTTACAGTGTTATCCGCACAAAAATATATGTATTCCGTAATGCAGATTACAAGACTGGTAATGTCCATCCCACAGTCATCACACAGCACTTCCCGTACAGTAGATTCAAAACAGTCCTTTAGAGCCTCCTTGGTCTCATCTGACATCAACCTCTGGTTCCTGATGGTCGAACATTGGAGACTGGAAACCATGGCATACCTCAAACGGACTGAGCTCCGTGGCTGAGGAGGTTGTGTGAGAACTCGGCCCAGATGAGGTAGCAGGCCCAGGCATTGTTCTTAAGCCGGGTGTGATCAGAGATGTTCTTCAAATAGATAAGTATATCATCAAAGTATGCAAACACCCAGTGCCCCAGCATGTCACGAAGGACATCATTAATGAAGTGCTGGAACGCAGATGGACTACTGCAATGTCCAAATGGCATTACGAATTTTTCGTAGAGGCCCCAGTCTTTTTTCTTCACAAAGAAGAACTCTGCAGCTGCAGGAGATGAAAATGGCCAGATAGTGCCTTGTCGTAGCCCCTCAGAAACGTACTCCTCCATGGCCTTCTGTTCTTCCTTGGAGAGAGAGTATTAGAAGATGGGAAACAGTTGGTATGATGGTGGAGGTGTTAATGGGACCTGGTAAGTTCCTCCCCCTATTCACCTGGTCTGACCGTTTCCCAGATGGAGAGGGCAGACAGCATGATGGTGGTCGGGGGCGGTGCAATAGGCACAGAGGCCCTCATGATAGCGTCAGGTCCTCACTGCAGGAGTCAGGGGAGCACATCCTATTTGCTTGTGTTCCCCAGCTGCCGGTGGGTCCACTGTCTGAGGTGAAGAACCGACTGGATCTGGGGTGGTGCTGGTCTTGGTTCGGGTCCTCGCTGGCAGCAGAGTACGAGGGGAAGCCTTGGGACGAGAGCTCATCCTCTGATCAATCCGTAGGCATCATTGAATTAACCTCTCCATAGTGGATGGGAGCTCTCACGCGGCTAATTCGTCCTTGATGGGGTTAGCCAATCCTTCATAAAAGGCAGTTCAGAGAGCCAAATCACCCCAAATGGTTTGAACGGAGAGAGTTCAAAACTCTGCAATGTATCGACTCACCAGACGGTCTCCCTGCCGCAGATGGTATAAGCGAGAGTTGGTCTCCATCTTGCTGTCTGGATGCTGAAAGACGGTCCTGAGCTGGATAGTGAATTCAGGATACAAGTATGGCACGTTGCTCTCTGCTCTCAGAACCGCCGTGGCCCACTTGGCTGCCTGCCCAGTAAAGAGGGAGATGAGAAGTGCAATCTCTCATCTGTGGTCTGATGGATAACAGGTGGCTGAAACAAGGTCTACATTAGTGAGAAAAACCTCGCACTTCCCGTCTACACCATTGCATTTATTCCACTCGGTTCATAATTGGAAACAGATGGGGAGGACTGGACGGCCACTCGTGGAGCCCGTGTCTCGGTGGCTAGCTCCTGATGAGACTGATTCAGAGCTGCAAACTACTGGTGGAGTTGTTCTAGTTCCCCACGAGTCACGGTCCAGCAACCTCCTGCTTCAGTCTATCGATCTCAGCCGCCTGCCGATTCACGGTCTCACACAACGTGGCCAAATATACTGGGTTCACAGATCATTTATTCTGTCAGGCTCATTCATTCTGTCAGGACGCTGACCAAACTGTTGCCCAGTGTTGCATGGTGGATGAACCCAGTTGTGGATTGAACACGAAAGGTCAAACCACACAGTTTGATCAGAGAATGCTCTCACAGAGAGTAGAGATTCCCACTGGGAATCTGCGTTCACAAACACACAACACAGTGTAGAGGTAATATAGAAAAACCCGTAGTACTCACGGAACCTGGTCGAGGGGGTAGTGTTGAGTAGGGCAGAGACTCCGTGACAGAGCTTGTTTATATACCCTGTGATGCGCATCACATGACTGGTGTGTGACATGAGCAGGGCTGCCGTAACAGACTGCCACTCGCTGGGGGAGCCGGAAGTAAATTAATGCATAAAGTACACGGATATAGAGCTATTGTTGACAGTTATAGTTTAATCTGCAGACCCATTTTGGGTGTTTTTTAAGGCAGCAACCGTTATTGTTATCAGAAAGAGTGATATTTTTTGAGATGCTTCCAATTTATGATATTGATAATAGAGCAAAAGGATTCCTCTCAACCAGTCAAAATGCCAAGTTGGATTAGGGTATAATAAACAATGTACTAACTCTTTGTCTTTATCTTCCTAGATAAACATAGGATTTATGGTGCCACATGGAGATGATTTAAAACCTATGAGAGGAAAATTGTTCCCTTTATTAACAGATCCAGAAGTAGCAGCACATGATCTGCTTAAACAAGCACTCCAGAAAATGAGAACATTCAACAAGCACATGTTATGCAGCCGTGAGAAGCCGCCAAAGTTTAAGTTTTGTTTCAGGGACTTCTATTGTGAAGTGGGTGATGGGTTTTCTTGTACTGAATTAGTTACAACAGTGTTTTGTTAGAGTTTAGTGTTTGTATTTGTGTATTGGTTGTGGGGTTTGTGTTTAGAGTATTTAAGGGTTTGTGTTCTTGTTTCAAGTGTCAGTCCACCATCCAGCTGGTTGTGAGAGTATTCGGAGTTACTTCTTTGTATGTAGGCCCTCATGCCAGTTTTTGTTTATGTGAGTTTAATAAAACCAATATTGAAATCTGCAAAAGCGCCTCCCACCTTTGGTTCAACCCGGCCGACGTGACAGGACATGGATCACTTTTTAATGTTTTAAACACATTTTATATAATGTTTTATATAAAATTTATATAAAGTTTTTTCATCTTCATAGTGGATTTTGGCTCAGCAACATTCAGATTCTGAAATTGTCATTATTAGTAGGAGCACAGCTGAATTCTATCAGGCTGACGCTGTGATGAGTTCACAAAAAACAAATAATTAAGGAAAGATGGACAATGAAGGAGTAGTGCATGTTCCATAATTTGCTCACACTTGTTTTACGCTCAGGTTTTTGAACCTTATAACCAAAGACAAAAACACGAAAATGATGTGTAGGTACCAATATCTGGGTCTGACTGAATACAATCTGACAAAGTCTGTTTTCTACAGGTAAGCATTTTATTATTATATGATGTCACTTTTTAGATGAAATTAATAAGTACTTGTAGTTTTTTTTTCTGAAACAGTTGTAGAATGGTTTATTTCCAATGTATGAATCATAATTTCAATACAGTAGATACACAGACCTTTATACCCCATGAGTTGAGGAAGAGGATGAATAGCCTGCTGCAATAAATGTGAAGAATTCACCAGACACAACTGTGTAAGCTGAGAATACAGTTTGTTTCTTTACATTTACATAAGTATTTATTACACACCAGTCTTGTGCAAAAATTCCATTTTCATCTATTTAAGTCATTGTAATTGTAGGGATGAAATGAACATTACACTTCCATATATAATCCTGAACCTGTCACAATCTATTGCTCATGGAAGAGTCAGTCGGTTCAACATCTAGGATGGAGCAGTCCGAGGCTTCAGGCATGCAACTTATTCAGAAACTTGTGACATGCCTTTCATATTTAGTGATGATGCTGGTGTTTTTGAAGATGGAATTGATACTGGTGGTCCAAGACGAGAGTTTCTAACTCTACTAATGAACCATCTAAAAGACTGGCCAATTTTTTGACAGCATTTCTCAAGTCTACAATGCAAATGGTGTTAGATGAATTGTGGTGTAGCTGTTTAGTGTTAGGTGATTTGTACTCAGTTTCATTGTCATATACAGATAACAATGTAGCATCATTACCCGTAATGAAACTTTTAGTCTCATGTTCCCCCCAACTTTACATAAACATGAAGATAAGTACAGATAAGTATAGATTAAAAATACTACAAGAAATAGAAAAAGTAGAACGTAAGTGCAATAATAAAACATTTTTAAAAGATAATTTAGTATTTACAAATATTAATAGGCTGTCTGGTGCAAAATAGTGCAGTGATGTATTTAGGATGTGGGGTGCCGCTGTCTTGCTGCTTTCGTGATCACACCAACGTGATGTGACCAGCTCAGATGCATGCTGATGTTGATGTGAAGGAGTCGTCTGTAGATCTGTTAGGCCTGTAGACAAAACTGGAGCAGATCAAGTGAGGCAGGGAGTAAAGATGTGATGTGAGCTTTGACTGTGTTCAAAGCACTTCATGGCAATGGAGTGCCACTAGGCGTCATTTAGGCAGCTCACATTAGTTTTCTTTGGGACAGGGATGATGATGGTCCTCTTGAAACATGTTGGGACAGCAGACTGGAACAGGGAAAGGTTAAAAATGTCTGTGAAGACATCTGCCAGCTTGTGGGTGCATGCTTTGAGAGCATGAACTGGGATATTGTCCGGTTCAGGAGCTTTCCGTGTGTTTACTTTTCTGAAGTATTTACACGGCCTGAGATATCTGAAGAGGGCAGCTGTCCTCTTCCAGCAAAAGGTCCTGAGGTAGGTGTTTTTCAAAGTGTGCATAGAAGGTGTTCAGCTCCTCAGGAAGAGAAGCAGTTACCTCCCAACACTGCAGTTCTTTCCTTTGTTCTCTGTGATGGTCTTTAGTCCACTCCACACATTCCTGGTGTTGGAATTGCTGTAGCAGGATTCCACCTTTTCTCTGTACTGTCCCATGGCCATTTTTATTGCTTTTCTGAGTGCATACCAGGATGTTTTGTACTCATGCGGGTCTATGGATTTAAAGGGAGCAGTCGACGCTCTGAGCAATGCACGAAACTCTATGTTAACCCATGGATTCTGGTTGGGGTAATTCGGTACATTAATCCGTTATGTATTCAGCGTAGTCACTGATGTTGTTGTCACAATTCTGGTCACGAATCCGGCTGGGGGACTACGAACTGTCCTCCACCCACAGCTGAGGATCATTTACTGGAGGGCTGATTAGCCCCCGGCTTTTGTACTTAAGGTGCTCGGTCCTCAGAGGTGGTGTGGAGCATTAGTTAACCTTACCTTCCCCGGTCTGTGTCCGCCTCCTCAAATCCTCTTGTCATTATTTGTGTTCTGTTTGTTTATCTTGTCTGGCCCCCGTGCCTGTTTTTTGTTTGTTCTGGTTTTGTGTTGAATAAATCTTGTCTCATGGAAGTCAGCGCCTATGCCTCCATCTCCTTTCCTCTGTCTGGACAGGACCGGTTCGTGACAGTTGTTGTCAGCGGCAGTCTGGAAGACTTCCCAGTCCATGATGCTGAAACAGTGACACAGGGCGCTGTCTGTGTGTATGGAGTGTAAACATGATCCAGGATGTTCTCGCTGCACATTGGAAAGTTTACGTGCTAGTGAAACTTTGGCAGAACTTCCTTCATGTTGGCTTTATTGACGTTGCCAGCCACGATGAAAGCAGCCTCCGGGTGTAACGTTTCCTGCCGGTCAAAAACAAACAGTTCGTCCAATGCCTTCGTGGTGTCGCCTTGGTGGTGGGGGATATAAACAGCAGTACAGAATACCACTGTAAACTCCCTGGGCAGATAAAAAGGTTTGCATCTGATCATAAGATGTTCAAGATCAGAAGAGCACACAGACAAAACTGTCTGTATATAAGTACACCACCATTTGTTGGTCATTATACACATGCCACCTCCCCTGCATTTTCCAGAGTCCATTGTTCTGTCCAGTGGTGAATGGAGAGTCCCACAATGGGCGAGACTGGGACGGAGGGGTCCAGCCATGTCTCTGTGAAAACAAAGACGTTGCAGTTCTTGGTGTCCCTGTGAAAAGTCATCCTGGCCCTTAGTTCATCTGGTTTGTTTTCCAAAGACTGGACATTTGCTAGAAGAATGCTAGGAGGCGGGGTGCGGTGTTGTCTGTTCCTCAGCCTGACCAGGGTCCTGGCTCTTTTCCCCCTTTTTCTCTGGCGTTGTTTCTGCCCAGGTAGCCAAGGTAAGACACCCCATTCACAAAAAAGTTGGTCTGTGAAGGTCCGGATTTCGAATTTTGTCGAATGTCCAGGAGAGTTTTGTGTTGATATGTAGAGTAGTACCATTGGTGACCAGCAGAGCCGGACCTAGAGGGTTATGAAAAGGTAAAGACAATGGGTAGACAGACCAATGAGACAGAGAATGGTTGGTGGTTAAATAAAAGTTCATTGTTTATGAAACAAGGTCTCTTCAATGAGATATGAACAACACATGGTACCAGGAGTAAATTGTTTTGAAAAGCAATCTTTTTCCTCTGAAAGTGGAGACTCTCAGGCCACTGGAGGGACTGAAATGTAGACAGCAACTGTTGTCTTTTAAGCAACAGTTTTAGCTGTACATGTCTGCCACAGGACTGGACAATAAACCCAATGCCAAGAGTATGAATGCGTGAAAAGTTTCACTCATATTGCTCACCACATATGAAATGTATGTGTTCTGATCTCAAATGCAACAGCCAGATGAATCTTTTGATTTGAAACTGAAAGCGCAGTCATGTCATTTACGATCGTTTATGGTATCCATGACAAGAGGATCAGGGAGAGGCTGTTAAGAGATGCTAAGCTATCTCTGGAAGAGGCAGAGAGGCTGTGTCATGCAAGTGAGATAGCCCAGCAGCATGCAAAGACATAGTGCAATGAACATGCAATGATTTTGTGACAGACGCGAGCCTCTGAAAAAATCATTTTGCCAAACAAACAATGCGTATCAAAGGACTAGTCTAAATTGGTGAGGCTAGCTGAAGAGACTGACCTAAGTGAGACTTTCCTTGTTGGCATGGTGTCTTGGGACAATACAAAAAATGTGCATGCTAATGAGGAGAACGGGAAACATTCAGAAAATGATGACACATGGATTGTGTCACTGCCAATAAATGGAGATTTAGTAGCTCTAAGGATTGACACTGGCGCACAAGCAAATCTGATCAGCATGACCAGAAATTAATGGTATGCAGGAAAAGCCTAAAATTATCAAGAGGATAGCGCCACTGAAAGACTACAATGGAAAAGACACGAGAAGCAAAGGTCAGTGCAGACTCAAAGTGAAAGTAAAGAACAAAGAATACAATGTACTGTTCTCCATTGTACCTGAGAGCCAGGAGTCACTGTGAGGAGGGGTTGCCTCAAAGAAATTAAACCTGGTAATGAGAGTATACTGCATAAACAGAGGCACGGTTGACTCTATTGTACGGCGATATCAAGGACTGGGAAGCCTTCCACTCACATACAAAATTAGACTGAAAGAGGACGCAAAACCAGTGATCCATGCACCAAGTAGAATTCAAGCTCCACCTCGGGAGCGCCTCAAAAAGGAACTGGTCAGGATGTGTCAGTTCAAAGTCATCACAAAGTAGAAGAACCAACAGAATGGGTAAACTCAATGGTGTGGGTGGACAAAAATAACAAAAATAAAAGAACTGAGAATATGCATGGATCCAGGAGATTTAAATCAAAACATAAAAGGTGAACATGACCAGATACCAAAACGTGAGGAAATTGCAAGTGAGATGGCAGGTACCCGATACTTCTTCAAACTAGATGCAGTGCAGGGATTCTGGAAGATCAAGTTAGATGATGAAAGCTTAAGATACTGCATATTCAGTATGCCTTTTGGTAGGTAAAGATTCCTAAGGATACCATTTGACATAATCTCAGCATCTGAAATTCATCATCGTGCTATAGATAACATGCTGGAGGGCCTGGAAGGGGTCCGCTGTTATGTGGATGATGTGGTAATATGGGGCTCCACACTACAGGAGTATAATGAAAGAGTGACAAAAGTGCCCCAGAGGGTATGTGAAAATGAACTAAAGCTGAACCGTGCCAAATGCCAGTTTGGAGTAAAAGAAATAACATTTCTTCGTGACAAATTGTCTGCTGAAGGTAAAGAGCCAGATCAAAATAAAGTAAATGCCATCTTAAGCATGCCGTGCCCCACAGACAAGAAAGGCGTGCTCAGAGTTCATACCCAACCTATCAGTGAGAACATCAGCACTGAGAGAACTTCTCCATGATTCTAAAGAGTTAAAATGGACTGCAAGAAATGAGCGACAATGGAATGATCTAAAAATCTCACTGAATTATCCCCCTGTGCTTGCGTATTATAGTACAAAGATACAAAATAAAATGGATGACATGTCAACTAAAACTCTCAAGCCACTTGCCAAAGATGATGTGGTGAGAAGCTACTGTTCTCCAGGAGGTAGGATGAAGATCATATGAAGTAAGGACTGAAGGAGGGCAAGTGCTTAGGAGGAACTGTTGCAGCCTTCTGAAAACCAGAGAGACTTTCCAAGAGAAAGAATGTGAAGGGTACACAAATTGAGAAGTGTACACACGTGTATTGAGAAGATCAGAGCGTCAGATCAAAAGACCAGTCTGACTTGATCTATGAATCAATGGTCTAAATGCTTGAGGTTCTCATGTTGAAAGACAAGATACAACTATGATTTGTGGTTTTAAAGCTCGTTTATTTTTAAAAGAGCTTTGTGTTATTTAAAAGCATTGTGAAATGTAAAAAACCCCAGTAATGATATGATGAAAATGTGAATGCTGATGTTGACAATGCCAATATAATATTGTGATATGTTAAGGCATGTTTGATCACGGATTTAAAGAAAAGGGTTTATATGTAGTTCAGTACCGTTGGCGACCAGGAGAATGACCTAAAGGGTTAGGAAAAGGTAAAGACGATGGGTAGACAGACCGATGAGACAGAGCAGGTTTTAGGTTTGCTTGGAAGATGTTGGTGGTCAAATAAAAATTAATTGTTCATGAAACAAGGTCTCTTCAGTGAGATATGAACAACACAGATTTGTCTGTCATATGAGATGAGAGTATTGCAGGTTGCAAAGAGATTAAAATATAACGACAAACATGAGAAAAACACAAAGTTGAGGAGGACACCGAGCAATGGCGCCCATCCTCACTGGCGCCATCTTGTATCCCATCACTGATATACTTACTACTTGAACTTGCTGAGGTTCTTAATCTCAATTTTATTGGATCATGGAGCATATTTTTTCCAACAAGCTGGTAAATTTGAACATAAATATGTTGAAATTGTGCTTTAATCACATTTACCTTAAATATGAAAGATATCCATTCACTGTGGTCAGGGAGGATAAGTACCACTTGGCAGGAAAGATGATTGCTGTATCAGTAGTGCATGGAGGTCCAGGTTTTTGTTTCCTGTTAGAAGATCTTGTACATTACCTTGCAGGCCAGTCTTCATTCAAACGAACAGTTGTTTAGTAACAGAAGCAGAAATTGTGAAAGTTTTGCAAGAGGTAGGAAAAGGCTATAGTAAGGCAAGGTTTATGAATTAGTTCCTGCAGTACTTTTGACTTTGACTTCATTAAACTATGGAAGTTACCCAAGGATGTGTATATGATTAACATATGAGTGTATATGTCCCTCTTCTTTAGTCTTTTAGAGAGTGCTGGTTCTGTGGATGCTCTGCGAGAATGTACTCTAAGACACAGCACAATGTTACAGACTGCTGGTTGTCTGAAACGTGTCTACTCCTGAGGAGAAAATAACAATTGTGTCAGAATACCTCTAGTGACCGCAACTCATGTGTAATTGACAGGTAACATATTTTTGTTGCTTAGTATGTGGTTAGCACTATGTAGAAATGTAACGATTTAAAGAGGGTCTTTCAGCCCTGCAGTTTCAAACAGCACTCCAGAATTACCCTAATTTGCAGGCTCCTGTCCTGTGCCACTCAGAAAAGAAGCTTTCAACTCTCAAACTTGAGAGACTTTTCAAACCTGACCTAAGTCTATCAGGAAGCAACAGCAGAATTCAAGGTTACTGGGCAGACTATCTCCTTGATTGTGAAGGTTTGCAAAATACATTGTAAAATATTTTGTCAAATTATGATTAGTTATTTATGTGCACAAGCAAATCTGTTTCTTTACAGACGGCCAGACTACTGTGTGCATGGAGGACATTCTGATGTTTGCAACAGGGCTATCTTCAGCTCCGCTCTGGTTGGACCCAATGCCCCAAATCAAGTTCCTGGATGACTCACCGTTCATACGATGTGTGTAAATCACACATGGATTTTGGAATTCACCAGGATTTGACTGATTTACACCATCTGTGAGTGGGTCTACTTCGTTTGGACATATGTGGGCCTTAGGTAAATGCAGCACTCTGGTTATGCATCTACAGGAATTCATGGATGTATGTTTATTTGTAGATCTGAGGTTTACTAAAATGGTTCTGATATAAATGCAGATATGTGAGCATGTTCTTGTTCAGGTCTTAATTAGACAGGTTCTATTAATAGAGAAGGGCCTTCACTTTCCAATAGAGTACTTAGGGTAAGGAAATTTGTTCATATTCCCGAGGTTTCTTCCTCCAGCTGAGGGAGTTTTTCCTCGCCTCTGTCGCCTTTGGCTTACTCACTAGGGGCTCGG
>JBBJLS010058752.1:0-13023 GCA_037577275.1 Bryconaethiops microstoma
GAGAGAGATAGAGACAGAGAGAGAGAGAGAGAGAGAGAGAGAGAGAGAGAGAGAGAGAGAGAGAGAGAGATTGAGTTATCCCACACCACTAACGTCTCAATTCCCATGTAACCTTTTAGTGCTTTTATCGATCTGAGAAAAGGAAGGGAGGAATGAGAATGAATGAAAGACTGACACAAAGAAATCAAGAGCAATGCACAACAAAGATTTGTTTCTTTGGCAGACATTTCATGTATATTCCGATATGACCTTTGAGGTCACATACATTGTTGCAAGCGTTAACAGGGAGTTCTGATTTTGGATTACTGCGTCTGGATATGAAACACCACTTCAGATCATTCCAAAGGTACTCTCTCCAGACACTGTGCATAATTACCTAAGGTTCATCTGTGGCTGCTCCAGAGCGTCCAATTCAACTACAGCAATACTTTTCAATACAGATTATCCAGAAAGTGTGTGTGCGCAGCAGAACACCAGTGTCAGCAATGGATGTACCTTAAAGTAGCAGTACTCCCTGAAGGTGATCAAAATCCTCAATGCAGTGAACAAGGGGGGGGGGAACCAGGACTAGTCCCCAGGTCCTGTGTGGTATGTTAACTCCTCCTGGTGCTCATTCCAGTGCCGCCATCAGTCACACCAAAGTAACAAATGACCACACATGCTAGGGGTACCAGCAGGATGGAGTCACGGCGGCTGACCCCACTGGACGCAGGGTTTCCCCCAACAGGGGCTCTGTGACTGTGCTGATCCTTGATCTTTGACAACAAGCAGAATACATTATACAGATTTTCTATGACAACTGCACTAAATACTTCTCTGTGCTTCCAAACTACTGGTTCTAAAAGGGGGACAAGAAGCATGTCGTATCAGCATCCAAATGTTTATTTAAACATCAACAGCATGGCATTCAGACAAGGGTAACACTGTTTTCACCCTTTAGAGAGTCAATACAGCTCGGACAGGCAGGGGAATAACCTACACAGCTTGACAATGGAAGAATTGAGCCTGGTCAAGGATAAAACGATCGCACACAAGGACGCAACACCGTTTCAGCAGCTGGACCGTCCACTGATAAAACCTTACAACTCACATCCCAGCCGTGTCTTCCTCACAGGTGTGACAGGTGGAGTTCTATCATGCTAGAGATGAACCCAGGGAAAACGTTTGGATATTATTTCTGCACTAGAGTCACATTACTTCCAAAACACAAAGATACATTTCAGGAAAGCAAAACTGTCTCTTTTGTTGAGTCAAAAGAAAGACACTTCCTCATTCTTTAAAAACAGTAGATCTTCATGGGTATTTAATAATAACCTGCATGCTTTTGATACACAGCATGGCAGTCTCGGTAATTATGTTTTTTTTTTTAAGTATTACTTTTGTTAAGCTGTGGTTAACAGTACTCAGTAGATTTAAGATAGTAATCACTAAGCCAAAATAAACAAGTCAGTGTGGTTAAAAAGCAGCTTGTGCAGCATTTAAAGCAGAAGAAAGAAGTTGCAGTGTATAAAAGCATACTACTGTGTTAAAATATATAAAATATTAAAGAGTGTATAGGCAGAGAGACTCTTGTGCAGTCGGACTGGCGCTGCAACCGCTCTGCTCCTGACCAGCCGCAGCAGTTTTGGTGGACCGTTTCCATGGCAGCCGATGGATTCCACCGCACGCACATGTTTGAAGAGTTTGCGAACAAAGAAGTAATTTCAGCTTAAAGATGGAATAATACAAAACTCTTCGGTTTATACAAGACTGAGACAACTAACTTTAGTCATACACAGAACCGACTGTGCAGGACATCGATTTCGTGAACTTTTTAAAACACGCTGCACGAGAAAGCAAGGACAGCATCACTCTTCAGAGTTTCCAAATACAGTTCAACTGATCCACGGATTTGTTTCCTTATTATCAAAGCCTCCAGGAGTTCAGAACAAGGGGACCATTGCTGCACTGTCCAGACGATCCCTGAGGAGGGGAGTTGGGAAACATTGGCTAGCTATTTCTTGCTAACTTATCTGAGTTTGCGACAGCAACACACAGTTGTCACGTCGTCTAGATGAAAATGTAATTCATAAAAACCTACCAGACGCGAAGCAAAGAAGAATCAGAGCTGTGACATTGAGCCCCGGTTGAATCGGGTTATTCCTGAGATAAAGGGCAGTCATTCTTAGCGCCATTTCAACTCCCTCCTTCTCTCCTTCTCATCGAAACTCTGAAAGAAAGCTCCTCAGCAACAACTCCATAGGGACGAGGCAGAGGCTGGACCATACCACTGCTCCTCCTGACACGGGGGTGCTCAGCTTCACCTGATACACAGCCTGCTCGTGTTCAGTGGACCTTTCAATAAACGGATTTACTGGATTCTGTTATAATATCTTTCTCTTTCAGACTCTTACAGTTTACGTTTAAGAGAGGCAAAGACACACTTGGTTCTTCGATAAACATAAGAACACAAAGAATCCATCAGCAATGTTTGACATTGTTTTAAATGGATCAAGCCGATTATTATGTATTTTGAAGGCCCAACAGGTCAGCAGATACAGTAGGCCTGTGGCAATTCATTGGAACATTTATTTACAGTTCTCTTTCAACACACACACACACACACACACACTCACTCAACATTAAAAAGTATCAACAGATACAGAAGGCCTGTGTCTGTTCACTGGAACATTTCTTTACAGTTCCCTTTAAACACACACACACACACACACACAAATTGTATTATTTTTGCCTATATTCTGAGCCAGAAGAGGTGGCATACACCAAGGATGTAAACACTCACTACTTGTTTCATCTAAAACTTCTGAAAAACTGGATAAGCTATGTTTCTTGTGCAATATTTTATTGTCCACATGGCATGCTTCAACTCACTAGTAATTTAGTATAATAAGTGTGACTTAAATCTGATTGAGGCCTGTACATTCAACAGCTCACCAGAGTATGCTGTCCAACTGATTTTAGTGGAGAGGTATTGCTTTCCAGGTTAGATCTGAGCTACTTTCTCCCAGAAAGATCCAGGCAGAATTATTCTTTATAATGTAATGCAGATTCCCATAGATACTGTTGTAGAATCATTTTCAAAAGATGTGACAGCTTTAGGGAGACATTTACAGCTTAGTTTCTGCACTTTACCCAAATGGGTAAGTAACTCATTTGACAAAAAAAGGATGTAAACAAAAGAAAAAGACTAAATTAACAGTAACCAGTTTCCCCTTTATCTTATTTTGTCCTGTTGCATGGGTTTTGTGATCAGTGTCATCATTTGTTGAGCTTTTTCCTTGATTCTGTGTTAATTCTGATGAAGACATAATCTCTGTACCCCTACACTAATCCTGCTACAAACCCCTTCATGAATTCATCAGCTGTCCAATCTGTGTCTCACACCAATTCACCCCACCCCCTACACCCAACAGCTAATTGGGGCGTGTGCAAATTAACAGTCTAATCCTGGCAGCCAACAGGAGATACATGAAAACTCCTCCTTACGAACCAGGTCAGCATTTTCTTTTGAGTCAATTTTCCCATTTTACATTTAAAGTCACATTTAAAGAATATTTACTTCTTTTTATAAAATTTGTCTGCAGGATTTTCAAGGACAAATAGAGAGAAATCAGCCAGGCAACATAACACAGAAAGTGATGACTGTATCAATGTACATATACTCATGGGCTATACAACTACAGGACTTAAAAAATTTGAGTAAAAATATTTCTGCTAAAGCGGTGGTGTCAAACTCCAGTCCTGGACGGCCGTGGTCCAGCATGTTTTCATGATTTCACTGCTCAGAAACACCTGGTTCACCTCGCCAGTTAACTGTTAGGTTTAGTGAATGTGTTTGTGGAGGAGAACCACCAAATTGTGCTGGACATCAGCCCTCCAGGACTGGAGACTGACACCACTGTGCAAAAAAAGTAGTCCATGAGGGCAGAGAGACTCACCCTAAAGGCTTGCCCCATCTACATTATTTTCTAGGGCTTGCAATGCTTTATCATCAGTGTAGTCTCTCTCACCCATAAAAACCTCCTCTAATAAATTGGCTTTAAAAACAGTCCAGAAAAAGCTGAGATTCCACCAATCTCTCCCACAAGCCCAAAGCAGGGAGCACTGATCCTCTTTCAGTGAGGATCTGTTTCTTTCAGCAGTTTAAATGGACTAAACAAATCCTTTACAACAAAGAGGAGATACCCCCATTCAGCAAAGGCTTTTATCCAGTTCAGTTCACAGGGCTATCCTCACACAAACACTTTAAATTTATCACTAGATGTTTTCTTTTCTTTTCACTCTTTGTGCTACCTAATTAAATCCCAGTCGTCAGCACCTTTTATCAAACAGTATGATTCTTGTTCCATTTGCCCTCCATTATCAGTCTATTAGTCAAAAAGTTTGGACAAACCTTGGTGAATCCACAAAAACAAGTTAAATATGGTACATTTTGCTTATTTAAAATTTCTGTTTATTTGCTAAATTTCTGTTTATCTACTGAGTTCTTTTTTTAATCGTGAATGTGACATAACCTCTGCACATGTTAAATTCAACAAAATGATCATGCAATTTCAGCTAAACATGTAATTTTCCCAGGGTTGTCCAAATTCTTTTCCATAAGAGTGTATATAAGTACTAAAAGGCTAATTACTGTAAAACTTACTTTAAAATAATCAAAAATAAAAGGTAGATTTTACTTGTTTGACTCTTTTTGGTCTCTGTTTAATTCTGTGTTTTTTCATAATTCTGGTGTCTTAACAAGTAGCATAATATATGGTAAATAGTAAAAATAAGGAAAATCCTTTTATGAGCAAGTATGATTGATATTGTTTGCATGTACTAATACACTTCCATATCTCTTTATTTATTTATTCATTTGCTGTAGTATGCATCCAGAGGTCGTCCAGCATTACAATACTAATAATGTCACGTTATTTCTTCTAGCAGATGTAGTAAAATATTTACAATGCATGCCACATGATTAAAATATTCAAAACTCACAGGAATGCCTGACAACTTTACACAACTTTTCCATGGAATAGTTCAGAACGTTTAGCAGAAAGAGCTCCTGATGTGATTATCCTTCAATGTACCTTGCACTAATGAAGGTCACTCCCCAAGGGCAATGCTTCATTGCTACTGCGTTTCAGAGCATATATGATTTATCTTGTGCTTTCCATGCTCCAAGAATGTGTCAAAGACTAAAAATAAATTAACACAATCCATGACACTTCAAAAATAATTGCTCAAACCTGTGCTAATTCAGTGGTGATTATTGTTAGTAAATCTACAATAAACAGCAACACTAAGAGCTGAATTATTTCTGGAAAGCTTCTTTGGGCCACTGAAAATGAATCTTTTTTGTTTTTTTCCTATTTCCATCAAAGAGCTCACTCAGCGAGGGTGTTGCCTAGCCCAGGAATGCAGCATGAGTCCTTAAGGACCCTTAAAAGAGAAGGTTCATTGGGCTCTCTTTTGTGTCAATAGTGTGCGACTAAACCCCATCGGTACAGAAGAAGGTACATTAAAGTAGACTGCTGAAAAGTGTTATTTGGCCTCATAGTTTCATTGATGCAGCACAGATGCTGAAAAGGTCACTGTAGCAATTGTGCTACAGTGTTACTGTACGCCATGGCATAGCATGCCAGTGAGTAATATTTATGAAAAGGGCAGCTACACAGAGAACAGGGCCTACTAAATGTTTTTTTTCCAATCTCTTTTTAGGAGGGTGAAAACACATTTGTTCAAGACCTGTTAATCATAATTTTTTTATGTATGCTCCAATTGCCTGAATAAGCTGAAAACTTTTCAAAACTATTGTCAATTCTAGACTGTGAAAAGTAGATTGTCTATACTGTTCAGGCCAGTGGATAGACTATTTTTCCCTCTTAGTGTTGCTTTTAGTGTGTGTATGTCAGCTTTGTTTTGATTCTTGATATTGAATGGGCAATAACAGATGACGAGACAGCTGAAGAAACCATTCACAGAACATCTGTCACATGACACAATAATGTGATGAGCCATGAACATATCAAAGTACATATAAACTGCAAGGAACACTTGCTGTGGTCTGTTCAGAGAGTCATTCTCATGTCCATGAGCTTTTACTTGCTTTATACACTGCCACTTACTAGATGACTAAAGCATATTGTGTAAATAAAGCAAACTACTGCATAAAAAACTATGATATGATACGTATGTATATGACACCATTTAATTAGCTGCATCTAGACTTTGCTTTAGTCAAATAAAAAAACTTATTTACCCCTTGAAGCAATATGTAGTCAGTTTGGTTCCATAGCCACAGTGGCGTAAGACCAATTACATTCGTTGACAATGTTAGACACTCTTACCAAGTAATTTGACCTGATGCGCCATCTGCTGGTAAAACAATAATCTTAAGGCAGAATGCTGTCCAGTAAGTAGAATAGACTATGGCTCAGATTAAGCCTAATTCTCTACTATACAGAATTCAGTATTCAAACTAAACTTAATCAATGTCTGGTAAATCTGGCTCTATATGTTCAAAACCCCTGAAACTGAGGATTTAAATAGGGGGTTGTCTTCCATGCTATGATGGCCTCTACTTTTCTGGGAACTGTTGGAACATTTCTGTGAGGATTTGATTGCATCCAGGCAGAAGAGCATTAGTGAGTTCAGCTATTGTTGTTAGATGATTAGGGGTGGATGACAAACACCTCATCCCAGAGGTAGTAAATGGATTCCCATAATTTCTCAGCCGAGACTTTACACCCATCTAGACAATGCTCGTTATTGGACATAACTTATGTCCTGTTGCTCCACAGCATCTCTTTTTGCAAGAGCTTTTCTATGCAGTATGTACAAGTAGTGTGCATACAGCTGAACACTCATGCCAGTCACGACTCTAAAGTAGCTCAAAAAAGAGGCGTCTTAGTGGACACAGTGTATAAGGATAAATATCAGGCTTTATATATTTAATTCATTTGAATATGGTTCAGTGTTGTCCAAACAGTTCAATAACTAACCAGCTATGGCCTAATGAGGCCCTAACAATTTGTCAGATAGAATATGCTTGCCAGTTTAAAAAAAAACAAAAAACTTTTTTTTTTAACTCAAAAGCTGACCATTTCTGTTATAGCCACCCATCTTCGACCCTTTTCATCAGTCTGAGCAAACACTAATTACCCCATATGTCCTTAATGCAAACCCACCCTGACTGTGATGAACAGAAGGTTAACGGAGCATGAAAACAACTGGTTTGTTTTGACAGTAAACTCATAAAATAAGTTAGACTGTTTCAGGTTCAATTATTTTTTATACCCCAAGGATCACAGATATTGTTTATATATCAGCATGATAGTGCACAGTTCATTAAGAGGTGTAGGCGGAATACCGTGTGGAATGTTCTAAGCAACCACACAAACACACAGACAACTGGACCAACATGATGGATGGACTGATAATAGAAGGTGTTACTAGGAGGGGAATAAAGCAGACGAGGAATGTGGACAGATGAGTCTGAGCACCATGATTTAAAAAAAACAAAACAATAAACCACACTGAGAAGAATCTCATGGCTGTCTCGAAAGGGTTGTTTAAGGTTGCTGTAGTGTCTTTAATGAATGGCCGGGCAATAGTCATCCATCCATGCACACATACGTGTATATATGTATATTATGTTTTTTTGGGAGCATATGAATCTAAACCTGTACATATACTACCTAATTATGTTCATCTAACTCTGAATATACAAATATAACAGGATATATAAATATACCTCAGAACGTAAAAATGAAACCCAGTATAAATATAATTAATATATGGATGTAACACTGAATATATAAAGTTAGCTGTTTTTTGTAATTAGTTTTCCCCTCCTAAGTTACTGATGCCTACATAACAATTGTTGGCACTCTTGGCAGTGCACAGGGGTCAGTATGCGCAATCTGACCTCTCTGCAGCAGAACAGCCCTTAGATGCAGTGTAGTGATGTACTGTGGTCTCACACCTTTCTGTCACAATCAGCGCTTACCCCTTTAATCATTTTTGTGGAAAAACAATCATTTTTCTGACAGATGAGGCATATAACTTTATATATACGCATACATATGTGCATACACACACACACACACACACACACACACACACATTCCAACAGGTGGTGTTGTAAACATTAAAATGTAACAACTCAATTCCAGATCTAGAGATAAAAGCACTGCATATGTCAAATAAATAAAATTAAGCCTACAAATTGTATAAGGAAAGCCCCTAATTCACCACCATTAATTACCCCTTTAGATGAGGACCACTTCCAGGATCAGATTAAACAACGCTTAAGTAGCATATCAGAGCCAAAGACCTAACCCTGCACAGTAGTAGATCTACAGCAGTCCAAACAAAAAGACCAATGTTTCATTGGTTTTAGCTTTAAAGTCCGTTGTAGTTGGTACAAGCAACATACAGTGGTGTGAAAAAGTGTTTTCCCCCTTCCTGATTTCTCAGTTCTACAGCAGGACAACGATCTAAAACACACCAGCAAGTCCACCTCTGATTGGCTGAAGAAAAACAAAATGAAGACTTTTGGAGTGGCCTAGTCAAAGTCCTGACCAGAATCCTATTGAGATGCTGTGGCATGACCTTAAAAAGGCGGTTCCTGCTCGAAAACCCTCCAATGTGGCTGAACTACAACAATTCTGCAAAGACGAGTGGACCAAAATTCCTCCACAGCCTGCTGTAAAAGACACTGCAAGTTATCGCAAACGCTGGATTGCAGTTGTTGCTGCTAAGGGAGGCCCAACTAGTTATTAGGTTTAGGGGCAATCACTTTGTCACACAGGGACATGTAGGTTTGGATTTTCTTTCTCTCTTAATCAAATAATCCTTCACTTAAAAAACGCATTTTGTGTTTACTTTTATTGTCTTTGACTAATATTTTAAATTGTTTGATGATCAGACACATTTAAGTGTGACAAACATGGAAAAAAATGAGGAATCAGGAAGGGGACAAACACTTTTTCACACCACTGTATAATGTTTCATTTCTTTTGCTGTGTGGATCATTTATCTATGCACAAGATCGAATTAAGACATATTAGCTTGGAATTAAAAGCTTTTAGCAGGTGTGAACTCTCAAAAGACCAGAATAAAAGACAAATATGTGAAGCTGTAATAAAAGGTTAATTGTGATGAAGCCCCCTGAATACTTACATATATGACCCTCTCATTGTAACGGATGAAGAGGTTTCTGAGGATGCCAGCCTCATTCAGGTCTCCTAGCTGAATCATGTCATCTACACCATGGATGGAGGTGGGATGCATGGGCTTTATGTTAGTGGCACTCTGAGGGGAGAGCCAGTGTTCCTATACAGAAAGACTGTTTACTCACATTGCTGCTAAGACACCTTATCTAACCACATGACCCCTTCTCAATGTACCCATATTACACACTTTTCTTAAGTTTCTGACATTTAAGGTGTTTATGGGTGTATGTGGTACTGTGCCTTATAGACTGTTATGACTGGCGCCATTGTATCACCATCAAGTCTAACAGTTTGGACTGAAATCCTCGGTGGAAAAGAAACTGAACAAGCAAGCTTAACTGCTAGAGGTTGAGTGGGTTGCCATAAGAAAATGTGTTGATGGTTGTGACAGTGTTTACAAACTATGTCAAATCATTTTTATTATTGACAGTGTCACCTTAAAAACACTCACCTGACCCTCATCATCCAAAACTTGGATCTGGCCTGAATCACAGAGCTTGACCACAGCTCCAAGTGGAACATCAAACTGTTGGCCTGACTTGGGATCCAACCAGACATAGTCTCCCTGTAGAGAAAGCCAGTAAACAAGTGAGGAATCAGCCAAACAACTCAGCAAGCCTTCCTGGGTCATTAATTTAACAATAACAAATAGGTAATGCAACAGATAAATCCCAGTACAGGGAGGCAAATCCAGCAGAAAGGCGTGTTTGCCAGGCCTTGCTGGGAGTTGTTATTATTTGGACCATTTGACAGTATGCTACCATTAGGACATACAGCACTGAGGCTGCAGACCCCTTTTCACTCTAATAAGTTGCCTGGTGACATCTTACACTTAAGGTACAGAGGGATGTAGGATGGAGGCTTACCTGTTGCAGAATGACCATGGTTCTGGTTTACTTCTTGACATTAGAAGACACCATGTGAGGATCCTGTATGAAGTGTGAGATTCATTATTAGGAGAAAATAATACTAATAACAAACTTAATAATAACTCAAATGGTGCAGTAAATTAGTATACTGTTAAGGAGCACCAAATTAGGTGCTTATCCATAGATAACATATATGGATGCAAATATACACAAATTTTATAAAGAAGGAAAAGTAAAGAAGGAATGAACAATAGTGAAATGACCATGCAATATTTGACAGATCAGTCTAGATTTGTGCATCTAGAGAAACAAGTAAAGGTGATTATGTCTGCTGCCAGTATGGCCACTTACAAAAGGGCTTATTCTATCAGATGTAGGTCAAACAAGTCAGACACTGGCCCAATGTGGACTTACTCCAGCAGTGGATCAGAGAAATTGAGGTAAATTTAGACAATAGGAATTTGTTATGTATAATAGTCAACAAAAACGACTACTAGACCATTAAATACTTCTGTATTTACTCCACAGCGAATGCATGGACCGACTGTCATTATATTAAGCATACTGATGGTAGAATAAGATACATGGTTCCTATCCATGAAATAAATCCTAACATGCTCACATTAACTTCCACTTTAATTAGAAAGAATATAAATTGCTAAAGATTACAGTTCCTGGAAAGAAACTGCACACACATATGTTTTCTGTCAAAGCCTTTACCGAAACAGATTACTGCTGATTCTCATGGGCATAGACTGGATGTGGGTAATATTTCTCTAAATACACAGACACCATAGTTGTTTACCATTGTGAAACTTATGAGTATTAGTGGTTCTGCTATGATACATCACACCCCAGTTTAAGTGGCCATGAGTACTGTTGTAGGGTCCAGATTAGCAGGGAAAGTTTTATTTCAGGAGGTACGGGTATTATGGCCATTGTGCTGCTAGTTTGCTTCTGTAGTCCTGTTCATTTTTATCTGACAAACATATCTTTCCATAAAACCTCCTGTGCTAAAACTGTACAAAATGACAGGTTTAGTCTAATTAAAAACTGAAGGCAGTAACACATTGTTTTTTGCACAGTATCTACAGTGAAGTACATTGCTGTAATAATATTAATTTGGGTGTAGCAAAGTTATTTGCATTCAGTTAAATTTAGTTTCTCTAAGTTTATTGTAATAAAATAAAAAAGGAATATTATAAGTTTGACAACATGTTGAATTACATTAAGAGTATGAAAGCAGAAACCAGATTTAATGGATCAGAAACTGAGGTCCCATTTAGACTTTAGCCTCATAAGACATTAGTGAATGGTATACAGCCTCTCCGACTTCTTCAGAACCCCTTATTCCACCAACACCTCCTTAGTCTAATATCTGTTCTATTTAAACTCTTCCAGCAAGACTCCCAGCAAGAAACACTTAGACTGGGATGCCACAAGAGATAACCAGATTAAGCTTGTTCATTGACATAAAAACTAATAAAACTATAAAAGCTTATAAAAACTAATGTCAGACATTTGAAGAGCATACATGTTTAGTGTCGGTTACACATAATTTAACTGCTTCACACTTGAATTAGGTGACAAAATTGTTATTTATTGGAACCCTAAATGTATAGTTCTATCATTTGGTGTAATTAGATAAATGAATTTAAACCTTAAAAGTGATTATAACTCAAAATAGCAAGAGCCAACTTAAGTATACTGCCTCAGGAGTGTCCTCCAGTACCAAAATATGCACAAAATGCATCCAGACCCAAACTTTACTATGAAGATAGCATGCAATAACACAACGTTAATGTTACTTGAAATTAACTTATAAATATGCCAGTAAATATGACAAAAATGTTGTGAAACTTTACCTTCTCTATTAAACTAAATATGTCCACTTTCACAAACTTAAAATAAACAGTTGTGTACCCAGATATAGCAGTAACACTGGAATCACCCAACCAGAACCTGTAATCCTTAGAGGAGTGCTGATATTCTACCCACCATGTACAGTGCACTTCAGACCCACACAAATAAGAGTTACCAAGGCCAAAATACTTCAAGTCTCAAATCTCAATGAAAATTCTAATAGTACAATAGGATAATAGCCTGTCCCTTTGTATTAGCCATCACATTGTGCCAGAAAGTGGCTAACAGAAGCAAAGTGCCAGAAAGAAGGGAATTAATTGGGCCCTTTGTGAATGCAGAGGGACGTGGTTGTCCCTAATACAGTTATAAAAAAGTACCTTATTCAAATGTCTTCATTTAATCCATATGAATAAAGTGAATTCTTTCAGTTTCCACTGCATTAATGCAATACATTTCATTCGCCAACGGTTCCTGGTTGTTACTGTAGGAGTATGTTCTCAACTGGGTAACTGAAAGTGAGTAGTTTGAGGCAGACAGCTTAACTTACCCTGTACTCTATGCCTTGCATACAGGCTGGGTCAGAAGCCTATGATGAAGAATATGAACTCTCTGATTGAAGACAATGGTCAGTTTACTGATGCGCATTACCAAAATATCAATGATATTGCCTCAATTTACTTATTAACCTTGATCAATTAGCCAATAGTCAACCGTAATACACAATGAAAAGTATTCTATTCTAAAATCAGTTTTAAAACATCAAACCCTTTTTCCCACCACTGCCCTAGACAGGCTTGGCTCAGATGTGGAAGTAAAGTAACTGTCACTCTGTTTCTCGCCCTGATGGGCATTAGTGGATCATGCAGCAGTAGTGACGTGTTGATGGTGTCAGGAGCTTGTGTAGGTAATCTCTTTCTTCTCTTGGTTTAGCACTAGTAATGGTACTACTAGAAGATGATAATTGAAATGCACAGTACAGAGTGACTAACTGAACACTATACCACTTCACTTCTAAATGCACAAGCACACTACACAATCTCCCCCCAATCAATATTTATAAAGCAAAA
>JBBJLS010058783.1:0-13021 GCA_037577275.1 Bryconaethiops microstoma
CTCATTCGGACTTTGCCTTTTTTTTTCTTTAAATAAATATACGTTATTCTGCATTTGGATCCGTTTTGGCATCATTAGTCAGTTAAAGTTGTTGTCAGTATTTCTAATATTTTCTTGCACTAAAGTTTTGAAAATGGAGTGTATGTGTATTTTGTGGGTGTATGTATCACTTATGACATTTGTGTAGATTTATCGTAATTCCTTTCTACATCACCATAACTTCTCCTCATCACTCAGAACTACTTTAGTTACTGTGTCACTAGGATGCATGTAAATGACCTCTCTTCTGATTGGTTGGCCTGTATTGTTCAAAAAGTCATCACGTCAGCCTGACGTTGCAACACTTTGCATTTTCTGGTTTTATTTTTATTTTTTTGTTCTATTGACCATAGAGTCCGTTCCATTCCATTTCCATGCGGAGCAGAAGCTTGTTTCTGTGATTTCGGCATAAATAAGATCACATTTACTCAAAGTTCCAGCAGCAGGTAGACAGCAGACTCATTAAGAGCGTAACTTCGTTAATGATTAGACTTAATCAGCGTCCGGAGCCCGGAGCCCATTATGATTTAGCGGTGGGTGGTGGGTTTCTGGGCGCTGGCGTGGTGTTCGTTGCCATCGTTCTCTCCTGTCACATAAAGCCATTACATGGTGCTTATGCTTTAATCTGCGTTCTTCATCCTCCGTTACTATGATTAGTGTGATTCACTGTTTTCCCTGGTGATGTGGTCCCGGAACAATGTGAACTCATCTTCTGTTTACTAAACAGCCCTCGTCAGACGGGCGGCATTGTGTTTGTGCATTAAAAGTTGGAGAGTGTGTCTGGTGGAGAGTTTGGAATGAGCTCATTACCGCCACGCTCCCTCACAGGAGAAAACATGTTATGGTGGCATATTTGCCATAGTTTGGGCCGCCCGGCGGGCGTGTGATATATGGCTCTCCTCAGTATCCCGTGACTCTTCGTATTAAGAGGAGGGATTTATTCCCGCATTTCAATCAACAAACATGACGGCAGTTCACTGAAATTCATACCCAACGTCAATAACACCAGCCAGAAGCCCTGAGAGGACGAGAAGTGATATGTTGTTTGATTAATGCTGTAATGTTTGGGGGTGCAAGTCCGTTCTTGGCCTTGAACGCAAGTGTTAAGGCCTTGAACTTAATGCGAGCAGCCACTGGAAGCCAGTGAAGGTTCCTTAATAAAGGTGCGGTGTTAGTGAACTTGGGAACGTGGAAGACTAATCCATTCTGAATCAGCTGAAGTCGTTTGGTTACCTTCAGTGGAAGTCCGGCCAGAAGAGAGTTGCAGTAGTCCAGTTTGGAGATGATCAGAGACTGGATGAGTATCTGTGTAGCTTTCGTGGTGAGAAAGGGTCAGATTCTTCTGGTGTTGTAGAGAAGGTATCTGCATGTTCTGGAGATCTGGTCAACCTGCGGGGAGAAAGACAGATCTTCATCTAAACCCCACCCCCAGAAGAGCGCCCCCTTTCTTTACTAAATAAAATACACAGGTCAACAGATGTAATTTTGTGCTACTTTTTAAGGAGATTTAAACGGTTTAACAATGTTGTCCTTGGTAAAATTTTGTGCATAAACAGCACAAAATATTTCAACTTAGTATGTGTTACAGTCAAAATAACCTCTCTATAATTTTTTTCTTAAAAACGTATGTTGTAAGTCCTTATGTGTGTGATGCATACAAACCATAAATAGGCAATTAGGGTTCAAGAATTGCAACATTCATTTAAATTAAGTTCAAAACTTGTCATATTTATTTACATTTGAGTTAGTATAAATTTAAAACACAATATTAGGTAGGAATGTTGAACTCTGTGCATGTGTGTGTGTGTGTTTGTGTGTGTGTGTGTGTGTGTGTTGTATTGTCAGAAGATGTGTAGCTCTCACATATCAATAAAACAGCCGGGCCCCTTTGGGGGTAGTCAGCTAGACGTTTAGATCATAACTCTAACCCTAACATATTGTAAATTCTGCAGTTCCAAGACATGCATAGTTAAAACTGTTACCAGGAAGTTTTTAAAAAGTCTGACATCTATTCTATTGTTTTTTCTTAATTGTTTTTCTTAATCTTGCTGCTCTTAACTTTGTACTACCCAACTTTCTGCTGTGACCAAGCAAATTCACCACGTTTGGGGCTAATAAGGATTCATCTTATCTTATGTCTTACACTAGCTTGTCTAACGGGATGTCGCCAGATCTTTGTAATTATCAATGTGTTTTTTCCACATTTAAACCATTTTCACTTTAACTTTTAAATGAGTTTTTTAACAGGAAGTAATGTCAGCATTGGCTTGCAAGCATCCTCAGGACACAGCATAGAAACCCAGCTAGTGTTTTTTCATCATGTATAAACATCTATGCCTGAATCATCAAACCGCTAAATTGCTGTAGGACTAAATAAATATATTTCAGACAACACTGCTGTTTTATTTTTTTTTCTAAACAGCGCTAAGAGTTTACTGATACACTCTGAGTTCTGAGAACAGAGACAAGCAGGATACAATAGACAGCGTTCACACCTTTCAGCGTTCACACCTCACGACAGGGCGTGCCATATATTTTGAAAAACCAGGATGATTGACAGGTGCCATAATCTTGACAGTTTTATGATATGTCATAAATCTTTTTGACAGAAGGTATATGATACTACTACTTATGTGCATCTTTTTTGCATCAACCTGAATAAACACAGTACTCTGTTGTGTCTTTCCAAAGGCCTGTACAGCAGCAGCTTATTTCATTTACCACATCGTCAGTAAGTGCAAAATAAAGCACACGCATGATGTTTTTCCTTTTAGAGCAGCAGCAGAAGATGTTTCCAATTGGACCTTGCCGCCTTCCTGCATCCTTTATGCAAACACAGAAGCAAACCTTTCAAATTTAACATCATTTGTGCTTGGGATTAAACTGACCAGCAATTTAAACCCTTAGAAAATGTCTGAAATTAAAATTGCTACCCGTGTTTATGTGTTGGTCCTTTATGCTTCTTTGTTGATGACCTAAATAGAGCTTTAAATAAAACACAGATGTAATAAAGGCACCACAGTGGGAAATATCAAAGTTTTGGTGGAAAATATGTTTCCCACCATGTCATGTGACCTATCAGTGGTTCTCACAATCCTACAAGTCTGACTATGTTCAGTATGGCCCTAAAGCAGTGGGAAGTTATAAAAGTGCATATTACAGCATATTAGCCCCAATACCAGCCACAACAAGCAAAACAAATGTGTGCAAAATGATGATATTTATTATATGCTTTACAAAACAGCTAAAACAGCCCGAAAAAACAAAATGGTACAAACTACATACAAAACATATTACGATGTTTATGGCATTTGGCTGACACCCTTATCCAGTTACAAGGCCATTCCCCTTGGAGCAACTGAGGGTTAAGTGTCATGCTCAAAGACACAATGGTAGAAAGTGCGGGTTTAAACCTGCAAGTTTCTGGTCATTGGGTTCACAAGCAAGTGTTTTACCCACCAGGCTGCTGCTACTACACAGTGGTAGTGTTCATTTTGTGTTTACCCAGTTTGTCCCCATTAAATCATTGTCCTCACTTAAGTAATATGGAGCCAAAAATGTCATTTATTTAGAGACATTATACGTTGAATGGGGTCAAACTGATCCCAAACATGACCCCCCCCCCACTCACGCACACCCACACACACAAATGCATGCATGTTGCCATTTGTACCTTTCTTTTTCCTGCTCTCATGCACAAAAGCCCCCTGTCTGCACTGTAGGAGAGTTACAATTAGCCTCCCATCCCACTACTGCAATGCATCAGTTCTCCCTCCCCCACCCTCCCTCTCTCTCTCTCCTCCCCTCCCCCGCCTCTCTCTCTCTTATCGAGCAGCTGTGTGCTGTATACCCCCTCTTTCCTCCTTCAGTGTGCACGCCATTTCACAGATGCATCACTTTTCCCTACTCATGCTCGGGAAAGAAGATGCTTCAGCTTTGCCTCTACGTGGCCGAGCTACACTGCACGTGTGACGGAAGGGTTTTTGTTCGCACCCAGGAGTAGCGAGAGGATCTCAGACAAGAAGGAAGGAAGAGAGGAAAAGGAGAGGAAGGGAAAGAGGAGGAGGGAGAGTGGCCCAGTGCTGTGTTAAAAAAAAGGCACGGTGGGTGGGACACTCTGACAGAGCAGTGAAACTGAAGCAAGAGCGCAACACCTCTCTGGAGAGAGAAGATACACCAGAACTGTGAGCTTTTTGGAATTTTTGTGCTGAGCTACACTGGAATGTAGCTCTAGCTACATTCAAGGTCGTGTGTGTGTGTGTGTGTGTGTGCGTGCATGGTGCAGGGTTTGTGTGTTGCATGTGCTGTAGGTCCCATGTGAATGATTTCAACCCTTGGTCCCCTGAGAAAAGGAGCATATTCTGAGGTTTTTCTGAATCATCCAGCCATATGACTGTTTGGCGCATCGCACATGCCGAATGGCAGGAGCATATGGTAGGAGGAACAGGCACATCCGGAGACTGCAAAGCACAAGGAGCTTGTGTAGACTTTCTGCGTGTATACAGGGATGGAGAGTGCTCAGCAGCGAGGTGCATAGCGTCATCGTTGTTGTTGTTATTTAGGGCTGAGTTGCGCTGCGTGCACAGTCTATAGAAGAACACACAGAAAGCGTATGTAGTTCACGCAGCAATAAGGTGGGACAAGAGGTGAGCAATAAGCATCTCTCGATGGGAATGTAGACGCCAAACCAAAGTCGCATGATTTTATCTGAAGCCCCATGCTTCCATTCTCCATATTTTTTCCACTGCATCACTGTGCGACTTCACCGCCACCATCTCTCTTCTCAGGACATTTCTGTTTCTGATTTCTTGTCTTCCATGCAATGCACTGACTCATCTTTAACCTGGGTTTCTTTCTCTTAACGTCACAAACCTCAGATTCACGTCTTCCGCAAGGTTTTTGGGAAGGTGGGCGGTGAAGCGGCTGCTGGGTTTTTTTCACAGCTGCTTGCTGTAGCTGGATTAAAGAGAAGACCAAAATCTCTGGGCTCATTTCGTGGACGAAATTTGATTCAGCTGGTGCTGGATAATCTTATGCTCTGAGGACTTGAGGCATTGAGTGTGCCCTCATTGCTCAAAGCATCCATCAACGAGATCAACCCACCCTGCTCTTGCCTGCAGTCTTCAGGGAGTCCAGAGGAACAATCCAGAGCGGTTATCATAGGCATCCTGGGCCAAGGCTTGGAGAGATCTTCATCAGTGTCTTGCCTCCAGACGAGTCTTCAAGGTGTCCAGAGGAACAATATAGAGGTCTTCATAAGCATCCTGAGAAAGGGTCAGGAGAGATCTTTATCAGTGTCCTGCCTCCTGAGGAGTCTTCACAGTGTCCAGAGAAAGCATCTCAAGGAGTCCTCGGAGTGTTCTGGACAAAGCTTGTAGAGAAATCTTTATCAGTATCCCGGAAAAGCCTCCAGAGGAATCTTCAGAGTGCCCAAGGAAAGCCTCCAGAGAAATTCCTATCAGTGTCCTGGAAAAGACTCTGAGAAGTCTCCATCAACTTCTTGTGAAAACCTCTCTAGAGGTCTTCATCAGTGTCTTCTGCTGCTACTGGCCTGGTCTTTATTTCCCTTGCTTTCAGGCTCCTGTATTACAGCCAGAGACACGAAACCTACAGAGACGCCCTGATCTACTGCAGCAGCGTGAAGGAGTGTGTGAGTGAGTTTGTGTGTGTCTGTGTGTGTGAGACAGCAGTCAGCGCTGTTCCTTGGTGAAGATGTCTGCAGTACAGCTGCTGTGGGCCTCGCTGTTGCTGGGCGCAATGAACGGTGAGTGCATTTCTGTCTCGAAAGCCATCTGTGGGACTGTGTTTGTCCTGTTTGTCTAACTGTCTGTTTGTCCATCTGTTAGTGTCATTCAGATCAAGCCACCATAAACAGGGGCTTCATTTCAGTTCCACTGCAAACATTTATCTATTTGTTGAGGTTTTGGCTTGTTTTTTTTCCAGGAAGCTCTGGTTGAGTCATCATTAACCCCTAAAAGAAAATGGGAACTCCACCAATTTTTCAAAAATTTAGCATCATTCATTTTGTAAACAGAAATGGAACCAGACATCTCCAACAGAAATACAGACGTTTTATTAAATATCGACCCCCAGTGAGGCTCCATGTGTCTCTGATTATTTATATGGATGTTGATGATGGTAAAATGGTGGAGAAAAAACTAAATAATTTTTTGCAGACTATTTTGCCTCATGATGTCCTGCATGTATCCCTCCACCATGATTGAGCTTGATTTTAAGCTTCTCAAAACACGGGTAAAACATTTCAGGCATAAGCTGGCGTAACCATAACCATAACCATTTCATTTTTCTTTAAGGGAGTTTTTAGAGGCAGACGTCTGGTTCCATTCACCAGTTCTGACACCAAACCCACTCTGATTAACCCACACCATTATGCAGAAATTTGGGACAAATGGTGGAATTCCACTTTAATTATTCATTAACTACTATAAAGGTAATATGAAATTTATATCATTATGAGAAATTGTATTATGGGTCCGGATATGGAAGTTACTTTTGCACATATGAATGTGTGTGTGTGAGAGAGAGTATGTGAGTGTATGTTCCTGTTTTCAGGGCGTGTAACAGGATGAAAGCATAAGTGGAGGGTAAAATGCACAGGGGGAGGGGGGCAATTGCATGAGTGGATTTTTATAACAACAGAGTTTTTCATTCTTAACTTCGGATGTTCAGTCCGCTCTGGAGGAAGGACTGTTTAGGATGTGTTGCTCTCCCAGTTGAAGCTGATTTTGGTTTTCGTGAGCTAGACTGAGCAGCTCAGATGCGCAGTAGATGCGTCCCATATGAGCAGGTGCTCAGCTCTGTCCCGGATTACAGAGATATTTGATATGCGGTACTGTACAAAAATCTTTGGGACCATATGCAAAGCCATTTTTCATACTGTGTCTTTTGGCTAGTTAACATTAGAATAAATACAAACAAAGAAGTAAGCAGTTAAAATCATCAAGATTTGTTTGGTTTGTAAAAATGTAGTGGTGAGGAGAACAGGTTCGGTTACAGATTTCTCCTCGATGTCTCCAGCCGTTTCTTGGATTTGTGAAATTCCATCAGCAGCACCTGATTTAATTTAATGAAGGACTGATTGAGTCAAACCAGGTTTTTGATGGAAACTATAAGCATTACTGGGCTGAGTCATATTTATATTTATTTGCTTTAGCATATTTAGTAATATTACAGAGAAAAAAATGATCACTGCATATTTAAACAGGTTTTAAGTATTATTTTCTTAGATACATAAGACTTTTGCTCAATACTGTATTTAAGTAAAAAATATCTGATATCTTATTAACACAATATAATGGATCTGAAATTTGCTTTTTTAATTTTGTGCTGCGAGGCTCATGCAAATAGGCATTAATGGAAGCTTTGCATTAGAAGATTTTTTTTTGCTTAAAAGAGTCTTTATCATCAGAAATAAATCATCTTCTTATTTGGAGATTAATGGTGTTTAGCTTGTTTCTCCTAAAGCCCCTTTTAGGTGAAATAAGGCGCAAAAGAAAGAATCAACAGGCAGTAGCCTAGTTGGTAAAACACTTGCCTGATGACCACAAAGTTGCAGGTTCAAACCCCCAATCCCCCCTCCACCCTCTCCTATTGCGTCTTTGAGTAAGACACCTAACCCTTAGTTACTCCAGGGGGACTGTCCCTGTAACTAATGATTGCAAGTTGCTCTGGATAAGAGCGTCAGCCAAATGCCTCCTTCTCACTGGCTTCTCCGATTTCTTCTGTTTAACCTACTTATGGATCTGCATTTGGTAGTTGAGACTTGAATTGGATCACTAAGACAAATTTCAGATACTGTACAGACTCATTTACCAGACAAACAAGATTCTTTTTTAATCGTATGGTTATCTGAAGATCTGATTATCTGAGACAAATAAAGATCAGAACAGTGAGAGAAGAGGGGAAGTCTCTGTCTCAGGAGCTGAATTTAAAAGTGTTAGGGTTAGAGTCAGAATCTCATATTGGTCAGAATGGTCAGAATCTCATATTGATGTTAAACTGTGCACAGTTATGTCTAGGAGAAACAGCCTAGACACGCTAAAATTCTTATTCTGAATTTTAGAGTGACCATGGTTTCTCTGGTTCAATGGGGAGGGGACGACTTCTAGTTTTTGTGCAGGAGAGACGTGGAGAAGAAAACAAGCAAGAGTCTTGGGGCACACAGGAGTGAAGCAGCTGGTTTAGTATCGTCTTACACCTAAAATCAAATTTAACTCAGCGAAAATGAGTCTAAAACCCAGAATGAGCCTCTGCCAGGTGTTGGAGCTTTTTCCCCACTGGACGATACCAAGGCCAGAGAGAGGAGGGGCAGGAGCTGAACCAGCAGTGTGTGTTAGAATGTTTACACTCTGGTTTTTTTACTTTCTTTGTACTTTGCTGTGTTCTATATTGGATTGCGGTCCATGTGAAGGACTCTGAGCTGCACTCTGATCCAAGGTATCTGCTGTATAAATAATAATTATTATTACTTGGCTAAAATATTATATTACTTTTGCTAATGTATCCACTCTGTCTGACTAGATGCTATATTTGTCCGCGCCATGACATGTAGAGCTAACCACTAAAAGCTAAACACAAGCATGTTTCTTCGTAACGCTGAGATAAAATCGTACTTTTGGGATTATTTAGCCCTTAGTTTGGACCGTCTTGGTCCCGTTTGATCCCATTAATATACAGAATCATGCACAAATCGTCAGAATCAGGCGGCCTCAAACTAAACGGTAGGTATATTAATATTTCTGTATATGAAAGTATTTTTGAGAAATGTCATGCACAAAAAAGCTGAAAATAAGAAATTGCATTAAAACGCACTGCCTAAAAGTAACATTTACACCCTATAATCCAGACGCTGTTTATCTGACATGTTGCAAATCTCACACGGAACTTCAGGGTTCGTTCAAATGAACTGTTCCTGTGCGGCAGTAATAAAGGTCCCCCCTTAAACAGTTTCCAGCTGCGCCACTTTCTGAACATTCTTTAGTCTATTTAAACCAGTACTGCGGTATAAGAAAAATTAATATCATAATAATAAAAATATTTATTTGTTCACATTTTTATATAAAATTTTCATTGGCTGATCACCCCCTTATTTAACTCAGTTATTACAGATCATTTCCATGATGATGTACAAAATGTGGTTTTCTCTTCACATTAGAATAAAACCCACCTTATTGTTTCACCTCCTTCTGCCTGTCATTATTCCAGTCTATAACTGATAATGTCTGAAATACATTTTGAAAAGTTAAGTGTGTGGACATTTTTGGTGATACCTGTAAATATTTTAATTCTGTTTAATTGTATTGCTGTAGTTTCTATGCTATGGGTTTTTTGTCTGTTTTTTTTTTGTTGTTTGTTTGTTTCTGGTTGGTTTGTTTTGGTTTGTTTTTCTGTGGAAAAGTGCCAGGCTGTCATTGTAAATAGGAAACTGTTCTTAACTCCATGCCTGGTAAAATAATGGCACTTTTCCACAGGAGTACAGGAACCGTGCTATACCTGTGGGCCTGTGTGGGGCCCCACATTTTACAGCCAGTGTTTAACCACAGTGTTTTTGTCACGTTTATGGCATTTAGCAGACGCTTTTATCCAAAGCAACTTTCATTCCCTAACTACAGGGGGCAGTCTCACAGTCTCCCTGGAGCAACATTTGGGGTTAAGGGTCTTGCTCAGGAACCCAGTGATGGTGCTGGAGGTAGGATTCGAACACACGACCTCTTGGTCCAGAGGCAAGTATCCTACCACTAGGCCTCTACCACCCACCACTTATTTTTAATTATTTCTCAGATGAAAACCTAACCCAGCTAACTTGTTACTGATGTCCAGTAACTGATGGCGCTTCTTACACCATTAATTCTGTTTAATTGTATTGCTGTAGTTACTATGCTATGATGTTAGCATCATAGAAAACTCCCACTGAAATTTATCTTCAGCCCAAAGAAACAGTAAAAAAGTGCTAGTACTTTATTGTATATCCATTGTCTTTTTTTTTTTTTTTTTTTTTTTTTTTTTTTCCACGGAGGGTTAAAAAAAAATGGCCTTCTTCCAAGTCTGTTTGTTGTCATGACAACATTTTTGACCAGTCAGAAAGCAGTGAGACATTCAGCTCGGCTGCAGCCCGCTTTTAGCCCTGCCGCCCAGGTTCGGTTTACTTTATTTGTATTAGAAAAACAGTGCGTTCCTGGTGCCAAACGGTGGTGTGTGTGTTTATTCCTCAGTTGGATTGGTGTTCATGTTTTCCTGACCCAAGTGAAAGCACCCACTCTGGTCCTCGGCCTAAACTTACAACCTCACACTTTCTTCATAAACACACTCAAATCTGCCCCCGCAGATCTCTGACACCCTTCCACCCTCAAAACGGAGCCCACATAACACACAACACTGTGAGAGAGAAAGAGAGAAATAGAGAGAGATGAGAGGAAGAGAGAGAGAGAGCGAGGAAGAGACAAAGGAAGAGAGAGAAAGAGAGAGAAGAAAGATACAAAAGAGGAAGAGAGAGATAAAGATGAGAGAGAAGTAGAGAGAAAGCGAGACGGAGAGATGAGAGGGGGAGATGCTGTTACTTAATGAGTTAGAGGGAGGGGCCACATCTGGAGCCATTTAATTTAGAGGAGATAGAACTGTGCTCACTGGGCAGATGGATACAGATGTGTGTGCAGAGAGAGAGAGAGAGAGAGAGAGACAGAAAGAGAGGAAGAGAAAGAGAGAGAGACATAGAGAGGGGAAGAGAGAGAGAAAGAAGACAAAGACTGGAAGAGAGGAATAAATAGAGAGAGGGAGACAGCTAGGCAAAGAGAGACAGGGAGAGAGAGAGAGGAAAAGGGGGGCAGAGTCCAACCACACAGCCACTGTCTGACTGGTCATCCAAAACAAGGTGGTTCAGAGTTTTGGACGTGGTTTAGGACACAGTATGACTCACGGTGAGCTATAAAAATGAACTTCACAGCAGGACCATCTTCCAAATGATAGTCCTGTGGGTGTCCTGACCTGACCCCTGGTAAAGGAGGTAAACAGATGATGCAGAGGAACAGATGGCAGTTGGTTAGTGTAGTGGATAACATCACTGCCTTCCAGGAGAGCAGTCTTGAGATGGTGAAACGCCTCTGTACTCAGAGGTGGGAGGTTTGAAAGTAGCCAATTCGAAAATGTTATTTATTTCTCCTTGCTGCTGATTGGCTGCTGCCCTGTGACGGATCTCGTGCAGACACAGTCCAGAATTTCCCCCGTGGAGCGTCTCGAGTGTTCTCGTGTTTTTCCTTTTGTTCTTTTTAAAGCCCTGCATTTTTTATTACTGTAAATTAAATTAATTTATTACTGTATTTACCTGCTTATACCAAAAAAAAAGGCCAGCGCATACCATATCAGTGTATACTGTACAGTACGAATACGGATTTATCTTTAAATTTTCTTTAAGGGTAATGTATTAAGCTGAGTTTAACCTTAAATTATAGTGTTTTGGGAACATATTTGGGGGTGTATTTAGGGTTTACACTATAAAAATAGGCATTTTAGGTATTTTTTTACCACCTCACAAATTTGCGTTTTTTAATTCTATACGCGGGTGCTCTTGGAATGTAAACCCCACGATTGTCGGGGGTTTACCGTATATTTATGCCTCAGGTTTCAACTTAATTATTAATTAGTTGCCCGTGCTTGGATAACTTCATTTAACCCCCTCCAGATTATACCCCTGAGGGGTGACGTTAACTCTCTGAAGCTAAAGGAGCATTGAGACATCCATTCTTACTGACCAGAACAAAAAAGGACTTTGTTAGGGTGAAGCTCTCTGACGCTCTTCTATTTTTACTCTGCGCTGCTTAAATTATTCAGTGGATCTTCGTGTCTCCTGTGATTAGACTCCGAGAATGAGTGTAATGTTACCCCCTCCGGTCGAAAGAGTGTGGGCACAGAACTAACCCGACTAACCCGACTAACCCGACCAGATAGAGCACAGATACACATTTTCTGATAATAAAGATTCAAATAGTGAACATTTATTTGTAAATGTATTTGTTAGTACATTTTAGTTAGTAAATGTTTGTAAATACTGTAAATTTATTGGTTAGATTAAGAATACTGACTGCATTTTTAGTAAATATTAAGTGAGTAACATTCAAACTTGTTTGAAATGTTTGACTGGTAGTGTGTGATTTTTTTGGCCAGTCTAGCACTGCTGAGCACAGACTTTGATTTGAAAGGTGCTGTTTATCATGAAGAATGATTTAGTTACTTTAATCAGTAATAAACTGAGAGGTTTGAGTGAAAGGGGGATAAAAACAGTAAGTGGCAGTTTCTGAAGGACGGTCCGCCTCTGACTGCTGATCTGTGATGTAATCAAATCAACCGGCCCTGCAGGCCAAACGCTGAGAAACACTGTATGATTAGCGTTTCTGTGTGTGTGTTTGCGCGCGTGTGTGCGTGTGTTCCTTCAGTGTCCTTTTGTGCTGACCAAAAGCCATATGTCAATCATCAGACAGACTGGTCAGCAGAGTCAGTGAATCTCTGACCTCACAGAGACTCGATTCCTCAGGTAACAATGCATTGGGTCATGAAATCTGAAATTGCATCGAGATTCAATATTCAAGATGTGATATTTGTTATTTTGGGTGGAGAGTTATGTTCATAAATGCACATGAATGTGCGGAGCTGTTTAAAAGTATTGAATGTTATTATCAGGAGCGTCAGACCAAGTTTGATTATCTGTACGTGTTGGGCTTGTCAAGTTTGGATCCTCAGGCGTCCAGGTAGAACAGCTCTGGGAGGGTAGGGTGGTCCTCCCTCTCCCCCATCACTCAGTATAACTGTTCTCTCTCTCTCTCTGGGTGGTCAGGGTGGTCCTCCCTCTCCCCCATCACTCAGTATAACTGTTCTCTCTCTCTCTCTGGGTGGTCAGGGTGGTCCTCCCTCTCCCCCATCACTCAGTATAACTGTTCTCTCTCTCTCTCTGGGTGGTCAGGGTGGTCCTCCC
>JBBJLS010058793.1:0-13021 GCA_037577275.1 Bryconaethiops microstoma
GAGAGAGAGAGAGAGAGAGAGAGAGAGAGAGAGAGAGAGAGAGAGAGAGAGAGAGAGAGAGAGAGAGAGAGAGGTGGTGACTTCAGTGGATCTTGAAGTGAAACGGTGCAAAACAACAGTAGGAATAGGTGAGGCTGCAGGACAATAAAGGTAGAGACTGTCACACATACCCAAGAAAAAGAGAGAAGAGGTGGAGGTGGAAGAGGAGGTGGAAGGAGGGGCTTTGATTTTCAAGCAGGCTAACTCGACCAGCCAAGAGAACCCCAATGCAATTTAACAGAGAGACAGAGAAAGTAAGACTAAAGAAAGCAAGATAAAGAAATAAGAAGGAAGGCAAGCTATTCAGGAAAGTACAGGAGAGATACGGTGTAGGTGCAGTTACACAGTGTATAGTGAAGGGCCTGTGCAGCTGCTGTGTCTGGTTTGTTCCTCGGGTTATGCCTCTCAGTAACCTGAGCCATGTGTGCAGGCTGATAACCCGTGGATTAAGGAGAGTAGAGGCAGCAGTAGGAAGCACAGTCTTATCTGAGCTGTCCATGATAAAACTACGCTTCTAGAGCCTTGTTCTGCATTATTCAAAACCACGATTACCATGTACTAAGTTTTCAGATAAACACTCCTTATTTGGGTGATAAAACCTACTTGATACAAGAACAATTTTTAGCTTAAAGTCTTGTGGCTTTTAGCTTCTAGACTCACTGTAGATACTGTACTGCTGAGCCCAATTATACTGGAGTATAGAATTTAGTGGGACCGAAATCTCCATGTCCTCACGTTTGGACAAAATTTCCCAAAGATACTGTATGTTGAGTTTGGATCATTAGATCCCGCGTACCACACTATTGGCAGATTTTACCCTGCACTTCCCCCTGCTTTAGTTTACCTTATTCTTCTTCCCTATATTCATTAATTTAAGTCAGTGTAGTCAATGTAGCATGTTGGAGATACATACTTGTGTTGTTTCATGTTTATGAGAGAAATGAAGCACATGTGTGTGAGGAATTGTTGTTTTATTTGTGTGATGATGGGTCAGCTTGGGTCATGTTCAGGCAGACTTAGGTTTAAGTTGTTTTTGTGGCCAAACTAAGGCATGGGAATGAGATAACTGAGCAATGGCTACAACTCGGTAAGACGTGATAATTACATTGTGAGAGTTGTGGGCGTGAGATATTTAATTAACTCCCATTTATTAACACATAGGAACAGCATCCTTAAGCTTAGTGGGAATGTGGGAGTTAAGTTGTGGCCACGTATTTTTCTTAAGATGGGATGTCACTGTAGGATGTTACTGACTCAAAACCTGATGTCATGTCAGTTTTAGGGCCAACTGAAACTTTCAATGTTAACAGCTAATGATACTCATACGGTACTCATCACCAATTGTATTGTATTATTTAAAACATACACATCTAATAATTTCTAACAATAGGCTGTAACATCCTCTTTTGGCTCCTGCTGCCTCTAGCTCTCATTCTTCTTCTTTCTTGTTCTAGTGCAACGTTAACCTCATCCTGGAATAGAAAAGGACCCAGAGACTTACTTCATTGTCCCTGTCCGGCAACCAGGCGGGGAAGAAACAAGGCAGCGGCTGTTGCATGGTGACCAAAGACAAGAGCCTGCTTTGTGAAAGCTTCCTATTCAGATACATGTCTGGCCGTCCTACAGACCCTGACACCAAAGCATAATGCTTCATTCCGGATCTAACTCTGCACATAGATTCTATAAATGCTTAGCACGTACCTGCCAGGAAGGGCGGAGCCTTGTTTGATTTTTTGAAGACTTTTTACCAACAGCCTAGGACACCAAGAGGATAGTTCTGCAAAGTGGTACTTGCAGGTAAACACTGGAAAAAATCTCTTGCCCACTGAATGGACCTCATAGGCCTCTAAAGCAGTGTGTAATTTTGTTGTCTGCCCAAATGAAAACTCTAAGTCATTTTTCTTCATGGAAAACATGAACGGCATTGTCAAAAATTAGTCCCTGTCACTCCATGTGATAGGCAAAAGTGTTACAAAGTTGATATATTTGTTCATTTTTCCATGGAGTGTCTTTGGATGCTTTGAATTATGGGGTTGTTAGGTAATCGAAATACGAGCAATACACCATGACTTTAATTTTTTTAACTTTTCTTTTATTTAAATGGCAGACATAAAAGCATACAACAAGGATACAAAACGCCATACAAATGCGCAATCAATAATCATTTCAGTCGTTCAGTGGTCCTTCATTAATTCATCAGTAGGTGTGTGGTAGGGAGACGTGACCCTTGTTTAAAAGACATATCGTCATTGGTACAAAGATTGACCTCCGCCAGACAGCTCTGCACCTATGGGAACAAAAGTGTCAGTCTAATGGGAGCCATTCGAATGAAGAATGGCATACAAACGAACTCGTTTCATTGATGATTGATGCATTGACATGCCTACTTAGCATTTAATTGACATCACTATGTTATGCAAGGCTACTACAACTGTACACTTTCCAGCAGCTAAGGGTGAGCAATAAGGTAGAAATGTAATATATTTTTATATCAAGAACTAATGTTACACAGTATCTCAATATTTTTCTATTACTAGCTTTATAGCTATTAAGTTTTAATTAACAAAAAGAACCATTGGTGTCTCATTTAAAATACAACCAAAAAATATAAATACAGTAATTTATTCAGTGTATCACACACTGCTATGCACTAGATCCAGTTAAACAGGATTAATTATGCTGCCTTTGTAATAAAACATGCAGTTCTTTGGAAATCAGTAATATTCTCAAAAAAGTATATTTTAGCGTAATATATCAATGTATCAAAAAATATTATCATACTGTCAAAACAATTTTGAAAAGTGTTCTGTTTTGATGAAGTTGCTAGTCCTATTTGACTCTCCGGGATGTTTCTAACTATGAGTGCTCAACACCCCCTGCGACCCTGGCTTAGATAATGAATGAGTGTTTGAACAACCTCAGAGTTAAAATAGGGAAAACATTCAAATCTTACATGGTCAATTAACCTTAAAAAACTGTTTCTCAACCCTTGTCCTGGAGGTTCCCTGTCCTGCACATTTGTATGTTTTCACTGTATTACACACTTGATCAAACTAATCAGCTTATTAACACCCCTTACTGAGCTGGAGTGGGTGTCTTAAGGCAGGAAAAACTCTAAAACAAGCAGGGCAGGGTGCCTCCAGGATCAAGATTGAGAAATACAGCTTTACAGCATGATGGAGCAATTTCTGAAAATGCCACTCATCTTTTTCATAGACAGTAATGGCTTAGACACGTATAAATGGTAAACTACAAAATGACAACACAGTCTCAGGTTTGTTCGGCCTCTTGTTGAACGTGTACTGTGGATATACATGTTGCATTTATGACCAAGTGGGAACTCAAAAGTTTCTGACCTCCAAGCCAATCTCTAGAGCTGTGACATCTCTGAATTGCTCTTCTGTAGCACAATTTCAACATGGCAGTGGCTATTGATCAAGAAATAAAAGCGTGTTTCAGGCTTTAATCAAACAGCACGCTTTCATGTCATTTTCCAGCATTGTATTAATGGTGAATTGCCATAGCCGACATCCACTTTGAAAAATAAATGAAACCCTAAGTAAGCAACTCCTTAATTCAATGTAAATGGACAGGCTTTTCGTGACTTTTTATATGCAAACAGCAGCTAAATGAGCGCTAGCTTTCTCTGAGCGTCCACTTTTTTCAACCTCAGAAAGCAGAAGCTGCATGAATGCTTTAAGGTGCGAGATTCAGCAAAAGCAGTAAATGTCCATTCTGGAGTCAATCAAGGAGTTCATCTTAGTACATAGTTAATTATTCTGTAATTCCATTATCAATGTGTCCTTTTCTTTTTCTTTGAAAGGATCACTGTAAATTATTGACCAAGGAAAGATTCCACTTTGTTAGTGAGTCATACCCACAACGCCCTTGTGAGTAACATTGTTACTGAATTACATGCACTATGGTCATATTTACCATCCATCCTCAGCATGCACTTCTGTAAGCAAGGCTGTTGTACAGATACACAAGTCATCACCAAGGTCCAGACCAAGGATTGTGCAGCCATTACAGCCACTATTAACATGGGAAGTGATTTGTTAGTATAAATCTGGCCCATGTTATGTATATTATAACCTACTTTTTTGGCTTACTAACTTTTTACTTATCAATTAATCCAATGCTGTGCATGAACATGAACTGATAGTTGTGACAAAGAATGAACTGCTGGGCTATGAAGCTCATTTAAAATAGGAAGCCTAATGAAGACAATCCTTTAGGGTTTTTGTCTGATAAAGAGTTAAGCAACTGTATGTTCAGAAGAAAACTGATTTATTTTCTTATCGTTAATGTCCTAAAGATATTCAGTTAGAGAACCCAAAGCTGAGGAGACCAAACTGCTTTACAAACTCTCTGGTGATTTTAGTGAGTTTTTCCATAGTCATAAGAGGAAAGTGCATTATCTCTTCTCTTGTTCTCATTGAGCCCACACTGCTCCAACACAACTGACCTGGCTGGTTTTATATGATTAAATGTTATCTTCAAAAAGTTGATATTGCAACAATAGAACATTACTAAACTTGAAGACATTTGCATCATGTGTGATGAGTGTCATGATATTTCGTTTAGCTCTATTTGTATTCAATATTGGCAAAAAAGGGGGAAAAAAATTATAGGGAACAAAAGGGAAGTAATCACACTGTTAAAATATATCAAATAACAAGCTGACGTCCGATCCCATTTTCTTGTTATTATGTGGTTTATGCAATTGCTTTTCCTTGGCTTTTGTTATTTACAAGTTGTCTATAACTGGCCCAAATTTGTCTTTTTTGTGAAGTTGTTTCTTCTTGTAAAAGTACAGACAATACTTTCCTCAATGAAAGTGGATGGTTTGGTTCTTTAGAGAAACATTTTTAATGAGATATGTGAGTTATGTGTGTGTGAATCTCCAAATAATGTAAGGTTTCTTTATGTAAGGGTTCTTTAAACCTTTAAATGGTTCTTTACAGTCAAATGAAAAATGGTTTCAAAAATGGTTCTTTACGGAACCAAAAGTGGTTTTCTTCAGCATTGTTCAAAGAACCCTTTGTGCCACCTTTGCTTTAGGAGTGTGCACTCAGAAAAGAGTACTATAATGTAATTTGTAACAATAATGATAACATATTGTCATGTTGTACGTAATCTTGCCCACTTCTATGTAGAAATTTGGTGTCACTTCCTTGAGTAGGTTATAGCTTTGTTTATCAGTGATTTATTTCCTCTTCTCTGCTCACATGCCTCCTGAGTTATTGTGCCCTATTTCAAAGTGCTGCATGACAGTGACAAGAGGATCAAGTCTACAGGGACTTAATTAACAAAATGTCACACATGCTCACACTAAACCGCACCACCGTTTCAGCCACTCACCAAAGAAAAACAATTACAGTCAACAAACAGGAAAAATAACCCATTTGGGCTTTGTATTGAGCAAGTCTTGTAAGACTAAAGCATCTTTCCTTCTTATAGTCTGGTACAGGCAGGGCAGAGGAAGGGAATGCCACTCGTCCGATCGAAATAATTAAATAAATAAATAGATAAATAAGAAAGATCACCCCCTGTAAATTGCCACCCCCCTTTCCACCCCTTTGGATAAATGTTGTGTGAATTCTTCTAAAAGTCAAAAGTCTAATGTCTGTAGAATTACATAAAGTCCTGGCTTTGTACTCTTGATTATGTAAAAAAATAGATATTCAAATTACAGTACAAAACAACACATACCCTGTCCTAAAGGATCTAGACACCCTGTCAAATTAGTGAATCCATCTAGGCAGACAGATGTTCAGTTTTGCACACACAGCTTGTATATTCTCCCTAGAAAGCAAAGGCCTGGAACAGTTGCACCTGAGCTTAAGGTCACCATACCCAATGCCAAGTGTCAACTAGAGCGGTAAAAAGCCCTCCAGCATTGGACTGTGGAACAGTGCAACTGTGTTCTCTGGAGTGATGGCGCTCCATCAAATACCTTTGGGATAAGCTGGGTTGGTGTTTGCGATCCATAACTAATCAACCATCATCAGTACCTGACCTCATTAATGCTCTTGTGGCTGAATACAATCAAATCTTCACAACGATGATCCAACTTTTAGTGTAAAGCATCCCCAAAAGAGTAGAGGCTGTTAAGGCTGCAAACAAACTCCCTAATAATACCCTTGACTTCCGAAGAAACTGAATAAGCAGGTAGACTTATAGGGACATTTTTATGAAAGACCCTAGTCTTGCACAAAACTATATTGTCAGTGATGTTTCATCATGAAATCCTATTTAGCTCAGACTGCATTTGGGTTTGGGAAATCGAGTGTTTTTCACAGTCTTTACGGTATAGTTTAACTACCCACCCCTTCACCCCTGGTAATTTAAACCCACTATACTGTTTTGTAGAATTTGTCCACTGGGTACAGGCGTGTGGTGTATGCCATAGAGTTTTGTTTGAGCGTAGTGGCAGAAAGCTGGCAGGCAGTTTGCTGCTGACTGTTCCACTAAAGCCGCTGACAGGATTGTAAAGACAAGCTGTCGGTGCCACAACCTTGAGGGTCGCTGGGACCACAGGGACAGGCCATTGATAAAAGGATTAACACTTGAGCCTATAGCGAAAGGGAATTTCTTTTCTCCTTATACTGTACACACACACACACACACACACACATTTCCACAGTCACAGGCAAGTCACAACAGAGGTGTTAAGGCCTAGAAGGATTGTTGGACTTCAGTCTGAATTTCCTTTGAGGAAGCTGTACAATGGGGTGTGTTCTTGTTTTGGACGTTGCTTTGCTTAGTCTTGGTTATTTTTGATTAGTGTTAGATTCCGAGGTTGGAAGTTTAGCTTCGGTAGTGGCCCTAAAGTGGTTACAGGTATTACAGCTGAAGTCACAATTTGACTATTAGACCTAACATTTGCATACCATGGTTTTTACTGAATGAGAGCTTTGTGGAACGTTTGGTGTTTGTGTTAGTTGGGAATTGGGCCTGCCTTGCCACATTAAGGATGCATATGTCTGTGAATTATTGCAGTGGGTGTTCCTCTTGTTTCTGGACAAAGCTGCACTAAGGGGTAGTGTTACCTGAAACTAGGAATGTGTTTTTATCCTGTAAAGGCAGCTGATGTTTTGGCCAAAGGATAAATGGCTTGTGCCTTAGATTATAATGAAATTTCTGCTTTTGTTCCTTGTTTTTGTTTTGTACTTCTAACTCCTCTAACTGTAGGTTTATTATACAGTTATAAATCATTTGCTATCTAAGATAATGTATATGATACATTTAGGTTATGTAGTTAGGACAATGAGAAGGTGATGTGTGGTGCTTAGTGTTTAAGGAGTGACTAATAATGTGGTATTGTGGTTACATAATGTATGTTATTCTTTGGCTTATACATATTAGCAATTTGTCTTGGATTTTCATCATAACTACAGCACAGTGAATCTCTTTACTCTGGCAGGTGCTGTTCTCAGTCACGTCTACGGTGCTCCACCACCCTCAGCAGTGGCTGGGCATCGGGGGGCGGCATGCCGGAGCTGGAGGACTTCCCCCATCCACGGGGCCAGCAGCAGCACGCTGACCCGGCCCGCATCCAGCAGAACCTCCTGGAGGAGCAGGTGGAGTTGTGGTGGTTCAGCGAGCCTGGAAAGTCACTGCTATGCTATTGTGTCTCAGTGGCCCTGATCCTGGGCTGTGGACTGGGCGGAGTGGGCCTCCTGTCTACCACTACCAGTCTGTCCAGCGAGTGGCGGCTGGGAGCAGGGACGGCTCTGTGCCTGCTGGCCCTGGCCATTCTCCTGAAGCAGCTGCTGAGCTCTGCCGTGCAGGATATGAACTGCGTGAGGAGCCGACGGCGCATAAACATGCTGAAAAGCGGTGGTGTGTCGGATGTCCTGGTTGTTCTCATTACTGGACTGTCCCTGCTCATATGTGGAGCCGTGCTGCTGGACGTTGCCCTGGCTTACCACATGCCCAAACCCGGCCAAGCTCTGAATGACATGTTTATATCTGGAGTGGTGCTGTTAGCGGGCGGAGGGTTTACAGTGTTATCCGTTGGCATTTACTCGGCTGCAGTTTTCCTCTTAGAGAGGACAAGGCCGGAACAGAGTCTGCGGGACAGGGTGGTGGGCATCTTCACCGTTTCAGGGCAAATACGTGCCAGGAGGGAAACTGCATCAAGCCTGGCTCAGCTCATATGACTGTATATTACTGCCTTTATAGGATCCTCACATAAAAGTGAATGCAGCTGAAATGAAAATACAGATGCTAGAGAAATTTATCTCTAAATGATATCCATATGATAAATTTTCATTTTCTTCAGATTACACTCCAGCATAACAGGATCAATACTGAAACACAACCCTTAATGAACCTTTTGCACAATGGACACATATTGATTGAAGAATGTATGAAGCGACAAGCATTGGTACAAATCGTACTTGACACACAATATGTATCATCATATCTACATCTCATGTTCAGTTATGATGGAGGCTTGTGTGGTGAAACATAGCCAAGACCATATTAATGAGCTTTAAGCAGACTTTAAGCCTTTACTGTGACGTCAGTTTTCACTCAGATAATAGACCAGTGAATGGCAATGAAAAGGGTCCAAGTAATTAATTACTTTTATGTAAAATCTGCAGCTTTCTTAGACCACAACCATTGCTGTCCCTCAATATATGGGCTTCACTGAACATCAATCCCCCAACATCAGTGCACTGTGTGTGTCCTTCACACTTTTATTTATGTGGGCAAAGGGGAGTGTGCCAAGTGGGGCTCCATCTGGACCTTGCTTGTCAGAGCTGTTTAGTGTGTGTGACAGAACGTATCGGCCGTGTCAGTTTGCATGTCTGTGATTTTTTTCTGCGACCTCACTCTGCCTCAGTGCAATGAATACTTTTGATCAAATAAAACCAACTCGCGATCAGTCATTGTGACAGTAAAGCATATGCTGTGATTATATTGCTTGTTACAACAGTTCTTTTGGGTTTCGCTGTTGTTTTGGGAAACTTTTACAAGTTGCAGAGGAACCTGGGACTGGAAGGTTATGGTGCTCAGACACAATAACATCTTTATTGGACCCATTTTTATTGCTATTTATGGAATTTTTACATCTCAGAGCTAGCTAAATTAATTAATACACTGGAGTACCAGCCTAGGTTGAAACATTACAGATAAGAAATATTTTTTTCATTTTTTATAAGCAATAAAAGGGTACAGTCTTTTTTATTCATTCAAGGTAATATTGAGCGGGGATGTATTAATTTTATTGCACTGGAAAGAATTCTCCCAAAGCCATTTTGCTCAAGAGCTGGAATTGATATGAAACAGCTAGAAGACTGATGGTAAGAAAAGTCTGGTGATTTAAGGAAAGCACTTAATTTAGGCATCATGTTTTGAAAAACAGAAGTAATAAATGAAAAAGGGACAGCCAAATATATCTGCTGGTTGATATTAGCGGGTTATGTTTACTCCTCACGTGGAAGCATTACACATACAATGGCACAAGCGCTAATATATCTGAGTCACTGGGGGTTCTGAGGGGGCGGAGATGGCTTGAATGAGGGCCAGGGACAGGTTGGGTAGGACTGGGTGTTGACTGATGCCAGTACTCGCCCAACAACCAGCTCATTGTTTCTAAACTGTTGTCAGTCACCACATGAACAATAGCTGTCACTGTGCCATTGTCTTTAAGTCATCAGTCTCCCATGCAGGGCCTGATATGAACAAGCCCTGTAAGATCAAGCCGTGACAGATAGAATATTCAAATATACAGATGTGCACACACGTACACAAATTACGTAATTACTTACTTGGAATGAAATCTTAACATTAATGCACAAATGATGCGTATCATGGAGCGTGCATTCCTTAATTCTTTGAAATATGAGTTTGATGTAGTATGACAGCATTAGTTCAAGTTTCAAAATGTTCCATTCTGTCCAGAGTTCATAGTAGTCAGTATAAAATATATCACAAGCAGCGAAACTGGCATGTTTTGTTTTGTGCTCTCACAAAATCTAACATATTAACCTGTTCTGCCTACAGCAACTTAGCTTGCCTTTCATGCTAAAGTTATAAGGTTATATATACAGGACAGCCAACCAGAGCAGTACCAAAACAGAGTATTTAATTCTACAGGAGCAGTAATATGACAGTCCATTTCATTCTACAGGACAACAAAAATAGCCTGCAGAAAAAAACACAGAAAAAATAGCCTGCTTCATTCTAAAGGATAAAGAGAAGTTGGAAAATGGATTTTGACTTTTTAATACAACAACTTTTTAATCCCACAAACATCATAAGAGGACCACAAGGAAAATATTTAGGAAACGGACATTTTAAAAAAGATAGACACGTATTCCTTCTTCTGTAAAATAATTTTTGGTATATGACAGTGACAGTAACAAAATATAGAAGGGCTAAACCAAAGAGTATTTTACAGGTTTGAATATTGTGTGGTATTTCCAAACGAGTTGTTGAATAGTCATTTTTAAAATTGGGCGTCTCTCTCTGATCTGTCCAGTCCGGCAAATGTGGAGCAACTGACCATCAGACACTTGAAAGAGCTTCTGGCTTAAAAATAGTAACTAGCCATGGTTTTAAACATTTTTGTTGTTGCAGTTCAGAATATATTTATTAGGTGGCAACACACATAGTATTAGTTAGCTGACGCCCAGATGCTTGCTCACTATACGATCCACTGGGCTTGTAGCCTCAAATACAGCTTTATTGAGGCATTAGGTATCAAAAACTATATCAAATTGTTTCGTTTATTGGCATCAGGATTATAGGAGGACAATTTAGCATCACCAATTTGTCTGACTTGCATGTCTTTGAACTGTGGGAGGAAACTGGAGTGCCCAGCGGAGACCATGCAAACTCCACCTTTGTGCTATGAGACAACACTGTGCGACACTGTACCACCGCACCACCTAAACTAAACCACATTTCACCATATAGTAACATCACTATCTTTTTTTCAACATTAGCATCAGACAATTCAAATGATTTGGGCTGCCCCTAATCTGTTAACAGCAGGGTTTCACAAATAGGTTCCAGTTCTGAACAAAGATTTGAATTACACAGTCTAACAACCAGGCAGTTTTAACCAGTTGAAAGAAAGAACAACAGTTAACAAGGAGTAAGTCATTTTTAGTACAGTATCAAGTGGAGGCAGAGTGCTGTTATCGATATATAAAAAATAGTACATCAAAAACACACTTCAGAGTCAGGAACATTATGGAATGACTTTTTCTGGATGTTAGCAAATCATTGGCCCCTGGTGAGCGACTGTGATAAATAGAACAAGCCATTATACTTATAACAGATAATATATTCGGCTGCCTTAGCAGAGGTGCCAAACAATATTGCATACACACCACCCTCACTGATAGAACAAGTGATGGGGTGCATGCTGAACATGTGGAATTACGGCAGGGTCTCAACAATAACACACAGCAGAAATTTAAAGCAGGAAGGTTCTGGTCTAATTCCTTATCTCTGGATTTTGAGACAGATCAGGCAGTGTGATACAAAGTCTCATCCTTTCTCACTGATGTCTAGCTGAGATATTTTCACCCCGCGCACGTTGTACAGTTATATGACTCAAGTACAACAAACTTTATATTTAGCCCCTCAACCCAAGTCCCATTAGAATGAATTTATTATAAAATCTCATTCTTACAATGACTGACAAATCAGCATTTCTCTGGAGCTCAGAACTGTAATTTCATTGCGTGTGAGAGTGTGTGCGCGTGCGTGAGTGTATGTGGAGACATTCTTTAAAATTTCTCATTTACAAATGCAAACAACAGCCACGGCTACAGGGCGACTGTGTTGGAAATATAGTGTTACACCACTGCCTGACAGTGCACAGCCTTATTAATTATTGATTTTGTGCTCAAGGTATTCATTCCATCGGTCAGTTTGGCTACGCCTTCAAGTTCTATAAAAACAAAACAATAAAACCATCCACTTCCTCTTTCAGAGACTGATAAGTATCAAGTAATAAAAAATATATTTAAAGTAGTTCCAAAGTTTCTTAAAATGATGGATTTGCATATCCATGCTACTGTTCAACACAAAATTCAAATTTACAGTAGACAAGTAACAGACTACAACTACACAAGTATAAACAAAGTCAATAGAAAACAATACCTACCATACTGTCAAAATCAATTGTTCTAAAATAATACAACTATTTTGTTATTGCTTTGTTCACAAAAGTTTTAATGCACATACATATCCACCCAAACTCTCTCTCTCTCTCTCTCTCTCTCTCTCTCTCTCACTCTCTCTCTCTCTCTCTCTGTCTCCATGTAACACACACCACACACAACAAAAAATAAAAGTGAGAGAGGCTGGTTGAGTGATGTTTGGGAGCAGCACAGGGCTGAGTGTCTTTCTCTCTGTGGAGGGACGTCTGCACAAACAGCCATCACTCTGAACAAACCCATCAGTTTGTCCTTAGCTGATAATCTGTCAAATATAATCATCAAACAAAAATATAAACTGTACTGCATATATCATATAATCATATGCCATTATATTATCACTGTCGGAACAAAACCTTTATGAGAAAAAATGTTCCTCTAACAATCTAAGTCATTGTAACGACATTTTATTCTATGTCACTTTGGGCCATTTCTGTGGGCCCATTCATTGATAAATTGCAAGTGGCAACTGGTATTTTCAAACAAAAATGAAATCAAATAAATGGAAAAGCAAGGTTTTCCTGACAGTGACAATATGCTTTTAAATGTGTGTAAGTAGGCTGTCTGCTTAGCATTTCTAATGAATAAGTGAAAAGAGCTGAATGATTAGAGTGCCTCCCTCTCCTCTGGTATCACTGATGCAAATGGAAAACTGATAGTCTGCACTCTATTGAAGAGTGGAATGAGGATGTGTGTGTGTGTGTGTGTGTGTGTGTGTGTGAGAGAGACATAGAGAGCGAGAGAGAGAGAGAGACATAAAAAGAGTGAAAGAGGGTAGGGTATTCTCCCGTTTT
>JBBJLS010058824.1:0-13021 GCA_037577275.1 Bryconaethiops microstoma
ATGAGACCAGTCTGGACTGGGTTTACCTTGTGTGTAGGGATGGCAGAGCCAGACGATGTTCCTTGGAGGAGTGGAGGAAACGGGTAGGAACATAACACTGAACCCAGATGTCATTCTGTAGGTAAGAGTTGATGACTTGAACTTAATTCGGGCAGCCATGGATAGCCAGTTTAGGTCAGTCAACAGTGGGGTGACATGCGACCTTTTGGTTTGATTAAAGACCAGCCGAGCTGCTGTGTTGTGAACCTGCTGTAAGGGTCTTATCATAGGGGTCCTAGTACTGAGCCCTGGGGGACTCCAGCGGGCAGCTGATGGGATGGTGAGTGAACAGTCAGTTCTTGTAGTTGACATTATGGATGCCGGAGCAATGGGTTTAAATACCTTTAAATACCTTGTCAACTTTGACAAGGGCCAAATGGCTCGTTGACTGGGTTGAAGCGCCCCTAAAACAGCAAGGCTTTTTGGGTCTCATTCAGCAGTGCTGAGACCTATTAAATGTAATCTCAGGTTGGGACTACTTGTGAACTACATAGATGGCCAAGTGTGTGTGCGGCATGTACCAGGAAAAGTGATACCAACAGGACGGAAAAAGACAAACCTGTGGAGGCCTCATGATGCCCTGGGCAGACCAAGTACAGTAGACCCCTGAAATTCGCAGGGGTTATGTTCCAAGAGCACCCACGAATTTGTGATGTGGTAAAAATAAATGCCTATAAATGCCTATTTTTATAGTGTAAACCCTAAATATGCCCCCAAATATGCCCTCAAACGCAGTGCTTGAATGTAAAATACCGATGTTACCCCTGTATAGACTGTCCTGTAATTCATGCAAATGTGTTTTCTGTCCTGTAATTCATGCAAGTGCGGTATAAGCAGGACAAATACAGTAATAATATAATTTAATTTACAGTAATAAAATTACAGGGCCAATACACGGTTGCTTTGTGTTCTCTTGACAGCATAAAAAAATATATACAGTTATAATTTATATGGAAATGTAGCTGAATTTACATAGATATTTATGTTACAAAATTAGTAAATTATATTTTTCTTAATAATTTAGCACTAAAACACATGAAAAATGTATTGCCATGAAGAAAGCAAAAAAATGCAGAGAAGAAAAGCAAAAAAAAAAAAAACAGAACAAGAAAAGATCCATGAAAGACTGAGGCCGTGGCTTTGCGGGGGAACACTGTATACGCCTTCATGGCAATAATATTTTCTAATTGGCAGCAGCCTCTTTCAGCAGGATAATACGCCCTGTCACACTTCGTTCAGGAATGGTTTGAGGAGCATGAAAAAGAGTTCATGGTGTTGCCTTTGCCTTCAGATTCCCCTGATCTTAGTCCAACCAAGCATCTATCAGATATGCTGGAGCAACAATTGTCCACTTTGCACCTTACAGGACTGCCAGACACCACGAGGAACCTTCAGAGGTCTTGTAGAGTTCATGCACCAGCAGGTGGAACTGATTTGACGGCACCTGAAGGACCAATAGCATATTAAGCAGCTGGTGGTTGTAATGTTTTGACTCACTGGTGTATATTTATACAAAGAACCATCAGAAACTGTCAAGCGTCCATATGACTGTGTGACACGTGTGCACACGGAGGGCAGTCATAATTAAACTCAACACCTGTTATCCAAAATGGTGCCAAACAAGTCCAAGGTGACTGCGTACATCTGGTCTGAGTGGAAAATTCAGTGAATATTATTATTTTTTTTTTTTTTACCAAACCATTCTTTCAAAATTGTGTTGGTTTAAAGAGCATCAGTGCAGACCTGGCCACGTTTCAGTACAATTTCTGATGACTTTAAGCAAAACAGTCTAGTTTTATTTTAGTATGTGACAGAATGGAGTTTTCCTGAACGGTTCTTACTGCTGTCTTACTGCATCCCTTCATGTTTCACCAAGAGTACCATTGTTTTGTTTGCAGCATAACCATGGCTGGTTTCCATTACGTGTGCATGTCTACTAGCCAAAAATTTGAGTGAGTGAATGATGAGTGTTCCTTATTTTTACTGTTTTAAACATTTTAGAAAAAGATTGAAGGCATCTGCACTGTTAAACAGCTCCTGAACAATTCCAAATCATAATCAGAAAACGTGATTGATCCAGAGAAAATTCCTTATGTTATGACTCTACAGACACACAGAGAAACAGAGACAAGAACAATATAGAATATGAAGTCTATATAAATCCAATAAAAACTCTGTACAAAATACACTATGCTATGTACAGAAATGCTGGATCTAACAGCTATAAATAACTTACAGTTAAGAAGTAGTGGTTAGGAGTATGTTATTGTATGTAATAGAGATCAGTACTATATAAGCAATATTAATATAAGTAGTGATACTTCAGATGGTAAGATTATTGCACATAACAAGAAATTGCACATAATGGTAAGATATTAATGCACATAATGATAATTACTTAAACCCAGTAAGAAGTTGCACAACAAAGTAGCATCAGGTTATTGCACAGATTATTGTGTGGATATGTGACATGTGAAATCAAACAGAATCTTTGGGATTTGTTGCTGCATGTGTTTTTTCAGGATAGCGTAACTTTATCATGTTTTATATTGTCAATATCTCGAAAGCTGTACAGACATCATGTTTTGCTGCGAAGTCAATGGAATGTTGTAGATTACACACAAAGTGTGGCTTTTAGCATCTGCATCTATTAAAGAGCCTTTGGGCATTTAATATCACTCATAATTGAAAATTCGACTTGCCATGTCAAGAACACCATAAGAACAAAATTAGCCTTCTGTGGTGACTTCTAAGCATTGAGACAGGAGGAAGACTTGTTTGTCTTTATCTCTGCCAAATGTGGCAGGAAATTGTAAATCTGGTGATATTAAACTCTAAACATCGCTTTGTGGATAAGAGTTTTTTTTATTAGAACAATTTAAATGATGCTCACATGGAAATAATCACCAAAAACTCCCCCAAAAAATTGTGAAATCCCTCAAAGGAGCCCCCTTTGCCTTGAGGCAGCTTTAGAAACTCCAAAGTGGCTTCATGAGGAGCCCCTGGGAGGCTTGTTCCACAGACTTGATGAAACTCCATATGTGCTGCAATCTTGGTGTCTATTCATGGGAGCTTCTTGTTGGGGACATTACAAATAAGATATTTTTATATGTAATAATTTCCATTTTTGGAACTAAATTCAAGCAAAGGCACAATTTTCCATATTTACAACCAAGCTTCGTAACATGTTTCAAGATAATTCCACTGAGTTAATCAAAATAGTTAAAATATGATGTAAACAAAGTTGTTCAGAATGGTCTGACCCTTTCTAGAATCTAGAATAGGATCTTAGCCATTGAATTTATTAGATGAAATAGTTATGGATACATTGTTTTGTCAGGGTTGTTTTTAGGTAAGTTCTGTATTTTTGAAGTCGGAGTCAGAGAGGTGCACTAGTGGTCTCAGCGGTTTTCTGCAGTCACCCCCCCCCTCCCTCCGTCTGATTGATGTTAGGTTGTCATGGTAGTCGCTGGATGTTGTTTTCAACATCACTTCCTACTTCAGAGAGGAAGCAGGTGGAGGGGTGGGGCACTTGCCTGACTAATCACACACAGGTGCAAAGCTGTTGCAGACTGTAAAGAAGTGGAAAAAACTGTGAATCTCCAAAACCTCCTGTGTGTGTGTGTACTTCTATCAGGCTGCATCTGTGTGTGTGTCTTCACATGCATATGTTACTCTAATAAGGACAGATGCAAGTGGACATTGGACATGATTGTAAAACTGATACTTCCAAGGATGTGACGTACGCATACACTGACCCTGTTTTACACACACACACACACTTGAATCCTGACGTAAGCTGTAACCTGAAGAGTGTATGTACAGGCATCTGTGGTGTCTGCAGCGCAGGTTCTGTTCTGGTAACCGAACCCGCTTTGTTCAGCACCAGGGATTCATTATAGATTGATGCCATATGCATGTGGGACACTGCTATGAGACAATGCCTTTGGAAGCCTTTGAGAGTGATGGCCAGATCAATATTTAATACAATATTTAATCCCTCTAGCCGATTAACAGGCTTATGTTGGCACTGGTCACTATGACGGTTTATTCTATATTTAGTCCTGGTTGAGAGGCTTTTCCTGAATAAAGTATATTGTTACTTTCGAGAAACAATCATGTGTCTACAAAAAAGTGATTTGTTCATCGTTTCTCTGTCAGTTTCATAGAGGACAGTCACAGTGTTTGTTTGTCTCAAATGGCCTCTGGACCATATTATGAACCTCTGCAGGAGTGATGACTTGATGGGGAGGCAGCAGGTTGTCATTCTCAGTTTGTTCATCCTTGTGCTGGATGTTTACCCTCATCATGGATGGAACATTGTGGTTTCTGATGCAAGAAAAAAAATACATAGGGAGGGAGGGTGGGAGGGAGGGAGGGAGGGAGAGAGAGAGAGAGAGAGAGAGAGAGAGAGAGAGAAATCACATGAAAACAAATATGGGGACAGTAAGCCTAGGATACACTGAACTTACTGTCAGTGCTGGAAGTGGTAGATGGAGATGGTTCCTATTACTGTAAGAATTTTAGCAATGCTCCAGAGGCCAAAACGGGTAGCAAATGACATGGCAAGAAACTGATTTTGTGTATATATTGAGAAAATTCTAGCACAGTTTTCTATTTAAGGCTCCACACAAAAATGCTGTTGAAAAAAGTCACTTTTATTTTTGCTATCTGTGCTATTTTTTATCTGTACTATTATTGACTCATTAAATCTGTTTCATGAATATTCAGCCAATGTAAAGTATGAAGAGGGGCGAAGAAGAGTGCAGGCAAAGCCCACTTTTATCTGGCATTTGCCTTCTTTTACTGTACAAAGGCATGGAATAGTGGGATAGTGAAGTTTGGCATTTGCAAGTATCTGAATATACATATGAAAACATCGACAACGATGCAGTGTTCAAATATTTTAAAATCACGGGGTTTTTTCCTCTCCTGAAAAGTGACTGTCCTATCTATCATCATCCAGCTGCCATATGGTAGCTAGAAGGGTCTTCCAGGGGATTTGGAGCAGGGCCTGGTGTGCTGTATATTACCTGCATGGGAGTTTATGGGAGGTTTAAGGAGGTTTAGAGTTGTCATTGCAAAATATGCTGATATAAGTAACCATGACGGGCTCCTTTCTCCAAATTTTTTGGAAAGCCCTAAAAGTTCGCCTGATTTGCCTGTCCTGACAGTGGGCTCTTGCCTTAGACTCTTTGTCATGTTCCTCAAACTATTCCTGCGCAATTTTTGATATGTGACAGGGCACATTATCCTGCTGAAAAAGACCACTGCCCTTAGGGAATATTGTTCCCATTAACTTAATCTGCAACAATGTTTAGGAAGGTGGTACGTGTCAAAGTAACATCCAGATGAATGTCAGGACACAAGGTTTCCCAGCAGAACATTGCCCGGAACATCACACTGCCTCCGCTGGCTTTCCCTCTTCCAATAGTGCATTCTGGTGACATCTCTTCCACAGGCAAGCAACATTTACGGCATTTTTATCCAAAGCAACTTTCGTTCACTAAATACAGGGGACTAACTTGGGGTTAAGGGTCTTGCTCAGTGACCCAGTAGTGGTATGTTGAAGGTAGGATTCGAACCCATGACCTTTTGTTCAAGAGGCAAGTATCCTACCCACCCGGTCACCTCAACCGTAACGTGCACAGACACTGCCGTCCACATGATATAAATGAAAATGTGATTCATCAGACCAGACCATTCTTCCATTGCTCCATGGTCCAGTTCTGATGCTGACATGTCCATTGTAGGCACTTTTAGTGGCCAGCATGGGTGCTCTGACTGGTCTGCAGCTGTGCAGTCCCATACTCAGCAAGCTGCAATGCACTGTGTGTTCTGACACCTTTCTATCATACCTTGACATTTTCAGTAGCTCTTTTAGTAGCTCTTCTGTGGGATCTGACCAGGTGGGCTAGCCTTTTCAGAGTCATTCAGATCCTCACGCCTGTTTCTCCTGCTTCCAACACATCAACTTCAAAAAACTGACTTTTCATTCGCTGCCTGATATATCCCACCCCTTTGCAGGTGCCATTGTAACAAGATAATCATTTCTCACTTCACTTGTCAGTGGTTTTAATGTTGAGACTGATTGGTGTATAGTAGGACAAGAGGCCTGGAGGATGGATGCCGCAGAAAGGGTTGGGGCCTCCAGTGTTCTTCTGCTTCCATCTGCTTTTGCCATTTCGCTGCTTTCTTCCAGGAAATATGAGCCTTTATCCAAGCAGCCAGTGAACGATGGCATCCCATGTGTGCATGTGTGTGTGGGTATGTGTGTGTATGTACATGCAGTCGGAGCTTCCTCTTGATACCCTTCATTACTTTTTAGTGCGCAGTTTCATTGTCTGTTGAAGGGTTCCTTGGCCTTTCAGTGTAGAAACCACCTTGGGCAAGTGTGTCCCATGTTCATGCCAAACCCTCCCATTTGTGTGAGCTGGAAACTTGTATATCACTGTTCTGAAATGCATTGTGTCAGTGGGGATTCAGGGTGTACAAGGCAGCTCTTGAAAGATTCATGTTTTGTTTAAAAAAGCTTTTGTTGGTGCAGTGAACTTGGAAAGAAATCACCAAACACACAGGAGTACAAGTGAGGCATGTTCAGAGACTGAAGATATATTATTTTGTGCAATAGAAGCAGTAGTTTTAGTGTTCTAGTTCTCACTAGTGGGAATTAACCTCGCCACTGACCTTGTAAACTTACTGTCTGCTTCATCAGAAACACCTGCTTGTGCATCTGCTTTCTAAGAGACGCCTACTTTGTTTTTCCACTCACTGGCAACTTTTTTAGAAACATCTACTTTGTATTTCAACTCTTTAGGCACTTTATTGGGAATACTTACCTTATAATTCCACTGATTTAAACAAAATAGTTAAATTATGATGTACACAAAGTTGTTCAGAGTGATTGGACCCTTTCTAGAATCAGACCTGTCGGGGTCTGTGGCATTTAAAGGGCCCACATCGTGACAAATCCTTTAATTTGTAAAAGATTAATGATAAAAAATGATATAACAATTATAACTATTTTTGAAGTATTGTTTTCCACTTATTGTCTACCCAGAGTGTATACGGACTTTACACTCAAGCTAATACCAGAAACAGTGCTGATATCTAGAAAGAAAGCTACGCAGTATAGAAATAAGAAATAGCACAAGTGCTATCATCATGGATGGCAGGTCAAGCAGAGCTTGAATCTCAGAGGGCCGTTAGGTTTAGGTTCAGGTTTATTTATCTATAAAGCACAGTAAATCAAGCCTAATTCCCATCAGGCTGGGAGGGGTGGCCCATTTTTGGATTTGTAGGCCAGCATCAGGGTTTTCATTCTACAAAAAACACTGAAGGGAACACAAAGGAGGGCAGCTGTTGGCCTAGTAGTTAGGGAGTTGCCCTTGCAATCAGAAGGTCATGGGTTCGAAACTCAGGACTGCTAGTGGCACCTCTGAGGTACCCTTGAGTAAAGCACCATTCCTACACACTGCTCACCCGCTGCTTCATGGGTTAAATGCAGAGAAAGAATTTCACACTGTTCACACTGTGTGCTGGGGTGTGTTCACGTATGACTAACGGCCACTTTAATTACTTCCAGAGTGTGGCAGCTTGGGCCTGGTGGTTAGGGAGTTGCATCTGTGATCAGAAGGCTGTGTGTTCGAATCCTAGGACTGCCACTGGCACTGCTCCTCAGGCGCTATGTCACTGGCTGTCCAGTGCTTCACTTGAGTGAATGGGATAAATGCAGAGACGAATTTCACACTGTGTACAGTGCTGTGTTCACGCATGACTATAAGGGCCACTTTACCTAATGCTCATATGCGGGTATCAAATGCATTGGTGTTAGTGTTTTACTTTCAGGTTGAATGTGGTCGACCACCATAAGTATACAACCAAGAACAGCCCATTGATGGAAGAATAGGGGACGACTAACACAGATTAAGCATCATGAACTGCAGTCTGTTGGTAGCAGGGACATGGAAGGGGTTTCTAATAAAGTGGCCCCTTATAGTCACATGTGAACACACCACAGCACACAGTGTGAACAATGTGAAATTCTTTCTCTTTATTGAACCCATCACCAAGTGAAGCAGGGGGCTGCCACCAACGAGGGGCGCCAGATCAACACCCTAGTCACTAGGCCACACAGTTTTTAAAATATGTTTTATATGATAAAGTGGCTGCTGTGTGTACAGTGCAGTGTTAGATGTTTCTTAGCTGTGGTTATTTGTGTGTGTACAGTCCTCAGGCATAAAGCAAGTCCTCCAGTCCTGGGCAGCTGTGGCAGTTGTCATGTCAACCAACAGGCTGATATTTGTCTGGGGTCATTTGGCCGCGTGCCCGTAGCAGCGCCCCACTCTCAGGCAGCAGTCGCCAAACAGGAAGCGGAAATGACTGGGGCAGTCACCCCAAAGTGTGGCATGCATGAAGCAAACCTATTTATAGCATGGCTTGCCCAAGAGAAACAGTGACACACACACACGCATGCATGGTGGTCCAGTTGATGGAAATGAGAACTTTCTTGTGGTGGTGATGTTATTTTGTTAGACATAATTAACCCTCCCCCTCCCCCTCCCCCTCCCCCAGACTGTACAGTTTGCTCAGCTGGGAAGATTTCGACAGCTTTTCTTGAAACATCTCTCACTCCTCACGAGCTCTATCTGTCCTCTTCTTCTGCCTTTCTTTTCTATGTCCTACTGTCTGTTTTTCTCGTCTGTCCATTTCTCTTTCCCTCTCTACTTTTTTCCAGTCTTCTGACCCTCTGTCTATTTCTCCTCTCTTCTGTACCTTTGTATACTTTTCCCAGGTACAATTTTTTCTTTTCACTCTTCCTTTGTCCCTTTCTTTTTTTCTTCTTTTACGTTGTCCTTTTCCCTTGTCCCTGTTCTTTTCTTTTTTTTCCTTTGCCTTTCTGACCATTTTCTTCCTTCTGTCCATTTCTCCTTTCCCTTTTGTCCATTTCTCCTTTCCTCTGTCTCTCTATCCATTTCTCCTTTCCTCTGTCTCTCTATCCATTTTTCCTTTCCTCTGTCTCTCGGTCTGTTTCTCCTTTCCTCTGTCTCGCTATCGATTTCTCCTTTCCTGTCTCTCAGTCCATTTCTCCTTTCCTCTGTCTCTCTATCCATTTCTCCTTTCCTCTGTCTCTCGGTCCATTTGTCCTTTCCTCTGTCTCTCTATCCATTTTTCCTTTCCTCTGTCTCTTGGTCTGTTTCTCCTTTCCTCTGCCCCTCTGTCCATTTCTCCTTTCCTCTGTCTCTTGGTCTATTTCTCCTTTCCTCTGTTCATCTGTCCATTTCTCCTTTCATCTGTCCCTCTGTCCATTTTTCCTTTCATCTGTCCCTCTGTCCATTTCTCCTTTGCTCTTTCGCTTTCTCCTCTTCTGTCTCTGTCCTTTTCTCCTTCCCTCTGTTTTTCTGACCATTTATCTGGGCTTCTGTGTGTGAGAGAGAGGGAGACTGTGCTGGGTGTGTGTGTGTGGGAGTGTGAGTGTTTAAGCTACATGTAGGTTAATGATTTGAGCAGCATTTCAGGAGGAACACTCGAAAGATAGCCGTGCCTTAGAGATAGATACTGCCCATACACAGTAGCGGATTTGAGTGTGTGTGTGAGTGAGTGAGTGTGTGTGTGTTTGTGTGTGTGTGTATTAGTCTCTCAGGGCTGCAGAGGGAAGAACAGTCCCTGTAGAGAGTTCTATAGATCTGAGTATTCGTTTAAACTTTCCTTTCTGTCCAGTCTGAGCCACACTGATGATAAATAATAGTTTCTAAATGACAAAAGCTGTGCCAGACATTGTATAAAGAAGAGGAACACGCAGATTTATGGCCCAGAACGTTACAGTGAGTTGATGATTTAGGATCTGTGAGGGCATTTTTCCAGACGTCTAGACCAAACAACAGGTTAGTGTACATTACAGTTCTTAAACACAGCATAAGAACCTGTGTGTGGGTCCACTCTTCAATTCCCCGCTCTCATAACAACACAATGTATGTTCTAGATATGTTCTATCACATTTATAGTAGTCACTGGATCATAAGTCAAAATATTTGGAAAAGGCCTGGATTTATGTTAGCAAATGGTCCAGATTGACATTTTTCCTTTAGATTTAATGTGCCCAAAGAGATCAGGCGTAACAGATATTGGCTATAATGTGATTTTCAGTAGCCAAGCATCAGTAGAACAACACCAACAAATGCTGAATGTGACTAATATACAGTTCTGTGAAAAATATTGGCTTGATTTGTTCTAATTTGTTGCACATTTTATCCCACTTGCTTCAGATCTTGACATAAAATTTAATATAAAGCTGATTAAACACAGAAAACATTTCTTATAGGATGGTTATACTTATTGGAGGAAGTCCCAACACCAACTGGTCCTGTGTGAAAAAGTAATTTAGTCACTCAATCAACCAATAAACCAAAAAAAGTTAACTTGGGCCAGTTAGACCAGACACACCCAGGCTTGATTACTGCCCTGTTGAATCTAAATAGAACATTTCAATAAATATGAAAAAGTATTTGCTTGACTTCTTCTAGTTTTTATTTATCGCACTAATTGTTTCTGATCTTGAACTAAACTGTAATATGGGGCAGCTGGCGGCCTAGTGGTTACGGAGTTGGCCCTGTGATCAGAAGGTTGTGGGTTTGAATCCCAGGACAGCTAGTGGCACCTCTCAGGTTCCCTTGAGCAAGGTACCGTCCCAAAAACTCCTCCTTGGTTGCTGTGTTCCTGGCTGTTCACTGCTTCACTTGGTGAATGGGTTAAATGTGTTGAATGGGTTTAATACAGAGGAAGAATTTCGTTCTGTTCACACTGTGTGCTGTGGCATGTTTATGTATGACAAAATGGTCACTTTCATTTCACTGAGTTAATGCATGCTTTTCCCCTCTCTCTTCCCTCAGATGTTGCGGTGGGTGCTCCGTTTGCGGGCGATGACCGTGGGGGTCGAGTGTTTATTTATAATGGTCAGCGCTCTGGCCTCAGGCTGGAGGCCTCTCAGGAGCTGAGCGGAGCCTGGGCCTCGTCCGCCATCCCGGCAGGATTTGGGTTCACCCTGCGCGGAGACTCCGACCTGGACAACAACCAATACCCTGGTGAGTGAGGGAAACCACCTTTTTTCTTTGTTTTATTCCTTTGCTCTCCAGCTCTCACGCGCTCCCCACACCGCAAGCGAACATCTCTGGTAATGTAATCACGATTTGCTTTGGACGTCAGCGGCAGAGATGCAACAAAGCAGAGCTCAGGAATCCAGGTTGGATATCCAGACATTTTCTTCATGAGCACGAGGGGCGGATGAATAAGGCCGTCTCTGTTCTCCGCCCGGTCTATTTCCTGCAGTCCGGACTGCGAGATGTGGTTTTGATTTGGACTTTTCTACTATTTTGTTCCTGTTTTGATTGTGACGCTGCTTCAAAGAGCTGCAGATGTTTTCCCGTTTTCTGTTGTTTTTCATGGCGGCCTTTCTTTTTTTTCAGCTTCAAAGCAATTTGTCCCGTCCCGTACAAAAGTATCATTTTATGTGTGTGTATGTGTGCTCGTGTGACCATGAACCCCTGCGTTCCGCACACCCACACAGTTCTGTTGCTGAGAGTCTGAACAGCGTTAGGTTTAGGTTTTTCAGGTCTTCCAGGCCGTTGTTTGGCTGCTTGTCCTGCAGGGTTACGTCCGTAAATGAAGCTTTTGCATGGTGGTCTGTGAAGAACAATACAAACTACAGCCCAGGGAAAACCGTGTTCCATACGTTGTTCACCAAATTCCCTTTCTGCAGTTGTTAGAAGGAAAGTTTATGAATCCTTTGGAATTCTCTGGATTCCTGCATGAATGATTCTGAAAATGAATCGACAGTAGGCTCGCGGGGCCTGATTTCATCTTGTAACAGGAACATATGCCTGGAAACAACCGGGAAGGAATTTGGCTTAAATCTAGATTGGGAGCGTGGGCTTGTTAGGAAGGAAACAATCTGAGCTTGAAATTTCCAAACCAATCCCACACCTTGTGAAAGCAGCGCTCAAAGTAGTTGCAATTGCTTGTCAGCATTGTTCACCTGACAATAAGATAAGGGGTAACCACTCAGTAAACCTTTTCAAACCAAATATCATGTATTTATATCATTTACATTTGCCTGCAGAACAGCAAACTGTGCATGTCCGCACTGGCCAACAGGGCTTTTGGTGTGTTACTGTGTTTCCTCTGTGTAAAATGTCCAAGTCAGTTATTGCTGAATGCACTGTGAGTGGAGATGCCATGTTTTCCATGTCTTGTTGATTTTTCTAAGTAAAAATAACTACACACACTGTGGATTCAAATTAAATATCATACTGTGGATTGAAATGTAGTAGTTGTATGTTTGCTGAAGTGCTAAAGATCAGGTGGTTCCGGTTCTTGGCTTAATAACAAATCTGCGATCGGGGTGGGAATAGCCTAGTGAGTAAAACACTTGTCTGTGAACTCGAAATATATATATATATATTTTATATCTTATCAGCAAAAAAAAAATGTAAATTTGTGTACTAATATTTGCAGAAAAATGTAAGTGTGTTCCTGATAGAGGAATGTTAATTTTTAAATGGTCATATAATAATAAGTGCGGGCACATCCACATAGGCTCTATTTAAAGGGTGGCAGATGTCACAAAGTTCCACCCCACTGGATGACAAAAAACTTTCAGCACCGCTTAATACCTGCAGTCAACAAAAACTTTCATTACCAGTATGTTAAATAAAATATGGTGTTAGTTATTTGCTATGACTTGTGAAAAAAACTTTCGCTTAGCTGTAAATCAGCACTGATATTGTGGAACAGCCTCACCACACCTGCCAAAGTGTGGCTGTTCCTTTTCTTAATGACACTTTAAGAACTTGTAGAGTGGCGTGTGTGTGTGTGGGGGTGGGAGTGGTGTGGATGTAACTCTGTGTGTGTGTGTGTGTGTGTGTGTGTGTGTGTGTGTGTGTGTGTGTGTGTGTGTGTGTATATGTGTATTCTCTAAGGTGTGTAC
>JBBJLS010058845.1:0-13020 GCA_037577275.1 Bryconaethiops microstoma
TGTATGCGGGCACACACATATAGACACACATATATACACACAGAGATACACACACAAACACACACACACACACACACACACACACACACACACACACACACACACACACACACACACAGCTTATATGAACTATGATTACTGCACACACACCACTCATTCTTAGTCTCTCTCTATACGTAAGCAGTGTTAGCTGGCTGCCACTCTCCAGCAGCAGTAAGACAGTCACACTGACCTCTATGACTAAAATACTTCAGTACTACCAAATATCAAATCATTCCATGTAATTCAATACCAAATTTCAGTTTCAGCAAGAATAAGCATCCTTTTACTGTATTCACTACATCTGACTGCCTCGCATTTTTTATGCATGTTATTAATTTCAGAGCTTCTTGATGAATTTATTGAGTTTAGTGAATATACCAGTTCAAAGGGCCTTACATACATTGTGTAGGTCATGCCCACTTTCAGTCTGTAACTTAGGGGAATGCATAAAAAAGTATATTGTTGAGGAGTCAAGGTATCAGATATTGTTAAATTATGGACAATATCTGGACCTTATTTTAAGTAGTTAACATGAACTGTTCAGATTTTCTGTCTTTTACCAAAATGATGAACGGATATATCATTTAGCATGTTACGTATGTCATGATAAACGTTTGTCCACTGATATCACTTTTGCGGGTCATCCAGACAGATAGTGATAGTGAACTTTGCGTCTGGTTGCTTTTTTTTTTTTTTTTACAAGTGTCTGTCAATAAATGTATTTAATTTAGATCTGCATAGTCACTGTTTTATTGGTAATTTTCAGAAAAAAAGTACAGTACAAAAAAGTACAGAAAAAAGACTGACACAACACCATATGTGCTTCTGTTTTACTAGAAGCTGTAATTTCTAGTTGTTTAGCTAAAGCTAAAGGCAAATAAGCCATGGCTAAGTGTGCTTTCGTAGTCCATGTGTAATAATGCCTGCGGTGAGGAAGAAGATGCATCTTTTCCATATAAATTCACAATGTAGATAAAAATTCATTCATCCTAAAAAAACACCCTTGCACTAGCCTGCGCAAGTCCCCCTGTTGTGTGTGTGTGTGTGTGTGTGTGTGTGTGTGTGTGCTCGCATGTCTGCAAACACACAGTTGTGTGCTTGACTGCTTTTATTCTTATCTTTAATATATACACACATCTGCTGGGTCACGACCTGGAATACAAAGCCCCTACCACACTCCTACCACCAGTGATTAGACACATTGTCTCTCTCTCTCTCTCTCTCTCTCTCTCTCTCTCTCTCTCTCTCTCTCTCTCTCTCTCTCTCTCTCTCTCTCTCTCTAGCTCTAGCAATGAGGCTCCATGACCATCCTGTTCTATAAAAGAGTGATTGAAGTGGCCAAGTTGGCCCATTTACATACACCCTTTACCAGAGAATGCCTATCCAAAGAGCACCAACACACAAGCCCTGATAGGAACAGACTCAATAGGTGAACAATGCAAAATATATGTGGATGTTATTAAGCCTGGTGTTCCTAAGATGAGCATGACACGAGTACTGTATCGTAACATGAGTTCAGAGGTCTGTACAACAACTACAAAGAACACCCACACACACACATTTATACCCATATAAAAAGTGCAAAACAAAGAAAGCAGCCACCCATTCATCTACCCCTCATCCACCCTCCTACAGACAACACAGTAATCACATGTGCTTAATAACATTACTCTCTCAAACACAGAGCATCATTTTTCTGCCTCCTCTTGGGGGTGCTGGTTACCTCGTATCTGTGTTGCATGATGTACCACAAATAGCATAACATGTTTCTCCATAGGGTTTTATACATTAGAGACAATGATGTCAGCAATTCTAATCATAGAGATCTGCATGTGCTGAGCATATGAGCTCTCTTATTGTACATTCAAGCTGAACATTCATCATTGATTAGCTTTACTACAATGTAAGTAATAATGAAGTTTGAAGGTTTAAGAGTAAATAGACAATGCATGTAAATACAGAGCTGTAGAACTAGAATGTTCAATGTTTTTGACATCCTCATGTTAGGACAGTCCTCATTCCAAACTACTAAGTTCAATTTGACCAATGCCAGAATTCCCAGAATGATCAGGTCCTGCATGTAAACTTGATTAGCCGTTTAATCTGGATGATGGTGTCTGGGTCTGGATTTCAAGAGTGACTCCCCCCCCCCCCTTTTCCCTCCCTCTTTTTCACCCCTCCCTTTGTTTTCTGTCTCTCTATTTTCTCTACTTCTGTGTATTTTTTTTTACTTGTTTTGTTTCATAAGACTTTGTTCCTTATTTCCTTAGCTGCATCTCACCTCATTTTCAAGTGAGCTGCAGCTGAAGTGTGTTGTGAGAAGGAGGAGAGGAAGTGAGCAGAAAGAAGATTTTTTTTTTTTACTTCTCTCTTATGTGGGTCGTTTGCATAAGATGTTATTAGTTGAGTGTGTCAGTAGGATAGTGTGTGCGTGCTCAGATTTCACCCTCCCACGGGCAGGAGAGACAAAGTTTAAGAGAGTGCAAAGAGGAGGAAAAAAGACAGATGAGTAGAAGGAAATGAGACTGCTAATTAAAAATCATAGCCGGCCCCTATCTCCCATTTCCACTCATACAGGAGCTTGCTGTGGATGTGGGCTTTTTCCATGTGTATGAACTACATGGGGATATGTAATCTTAGACTGTCCCACAGAGGAAAGAAGAAGACTTTAACAGAGGCCTGAGTTCAGTAGGGTCACACATAGGAGCCCTGACCCTCTTTAATAAAGCTCCAGGACACAGTGAACTTTGATCTCATCATGGCGAATGTGCTTGACTTGCTAACTTAATTAAGGAGTACTGCTACTAACTGTATACCACAGGGAAAAGCTGTGTGGGCTGTGAAGAACTTGCCCAGGTTTTCCATGGGGAGGATCATTGGTGCCCAAACTTTATTTTGTGTTGGGGGAATGAAGTGGAATGTTTGAGTTATAAGGATAAGGGCCAAAAAGACAAGTTGTTATATAAATTAAAAGGTGGATTTATACATACGCATACACACATATACACATGCATACAGTGTTTGACAACTTTTGTCAGCCCTGGTGTAAATTATAAATTTTTAGCTTAATCAAAAAAGTGTATTAATTTGAGAGATGCTTAATTGACTGAGAGATGCTTAAACAAATTCAATAGAAGCATTTTTAAAACACCTTCCGCACTAGCTTCTATCAGTGTGTTTCAAGTCAGTGGATTTTCTTTCTCAGTGAAAATTATTGCTCACTGTAACTAGGTGTCTTCTGCCCCTGCAGTATATTAATCTGAGCACTACTAGTTTTAGCAGAGGAAGCCAGTTACAGAAGACCTTTCAGTCCACAGTTAATACTGTTTTGTAAAAACTGCAGACATTGCAGATTTGTACTGGATTAATATCACAGATAATTCCAGCACCTCTCCAAGGTAAAATTACTCTTTAATGAGGTACATCTCCAAGTCATACATCTTTGTGTTTCTATTCTGGGCGTCATTTACTAATTTCTTACAGAACATACAGCATCAGATTCTAACTTTCTCTCGCACAGACACACACACACCCCCACATCCTCTAACTGATTTTTATTCCTTCAACAGACTCAGTGCTGTCCTTGTCCCAGCTCATGTTGGACACCTGCCTGGTAACACGTGTGCGTGTGTGCGCATGCGTGCGTGTGTGTGTGTGTGTGTGTGTGCGCGTGCTTGTGTGTGCACGAGCTGCTTTATATTGTGCACTTCAGTGTTTGTTGCAGATGTTATTCGTTTAGTGAACCATGAAGCTTTGTGATGTCAATGGCAGTTTGGGTGTGTTCCTGTGTGAATGCCAGCCAGCCATTGACTTCCATCCATGGTTTACTTTGCATGTGTTTGTTTTGTGTGACTGTTTTGCATGTATAATGACACATATTAAGGCTTATAATAAGATGGCAAACCCTGAGAAAACAACATACAGGTACTGTTTATAAGAAGCAAGCAGTGTGTGCCTCGGGGAATGACTTTAGTGCTGTGTTGCTGGAGGTCTCAGATGAGCAAAATTTATCTCCTAAACTGAGATTACAGACCACGTGGTCTGTTAAGGCCAACTTCACCATTAGATTTGGCTTAAGGCCAAACTGTTTTGGTAACTAATCCTAAATCTAAATATGACATAACAGCATTAGGTAATATAAAGTAAAAAATTATAATGTCTTTTTTCCTTTCAGTTTGTTCTTCAAAAGAAGAAAAGTATTTAATGGTTCTCAAAACTGCTTTGTTGGACTGGAACATCTTGGTTTTACTGTTGTCATCTTTATAAGTTCCACTGTCTAGTTCATTTCTACCCTTCTGCCACATGTTGGATAGCATTATATTAGTAGTATTGCATAATATGTGAAATATTTCTCTTCTTGTTTATGAAATGGGTAAAAATGTCCCCAGCAAACATTTGATATATCAGGTATCAAGATGTCAGAGGTGTCCAGGCCTAGACACAGATGCTAGGTTATAACTAGACTTTATTTACTTACATACATACTTACTTCAGTGTCCTGCAAATAAGTAAATGAGTAAAATGAGTTTCCACCCAAACAGTAAGTCAGACCACTCAGAGATGGATGTATACCGGCGATGATTGAGAAACAGCATGCTGAAGTATAGTTCAGAGACATAAAGTGCACATTTCTCTGTCATAGACAGGTCAGCATGTTCTAGAAATGTCCTGTGTTCTACAATTGACTTCTAGTGACAACCACTGCTAATATCCTGATAAACCTGCACTGTCTAAACAATTCAATGGAAGTGCAGCTTTGACAACGTTCAGAGAAATTGAGAGATATAGGTATATAGGACCTGCAAGCAGATATTTTTTCATGTTTTGATTTTTCTCAGAAACATATAGGAGACACCTTTTCTTCTTTATATCAGTGTTCCCCAATGCAAATCCTGGAGGGGGTGGTGGCCTCGTAGGATACTTTTCTCTGGACCAAGAGGTCATGGGTTCGAATCCTACCTTCAGCATAAAAATACTAAACTGTCTTTTACTTAATTTATTTTTTTCTTATTATTTCTCTTCCTACTAGAGGCACTACATATTGTGTGAAGCTGACGTGTATAATCCAGTATGATTATCAGCTTTCAGCTATTCCTCTGGTAGACAGGAAGAGTGGCAAAAAGAGAAGAACAGCAGAGGGGACTAAACACTGACTGACGGGAGTGTTTGTGTGGTAGGGTCAGCCAGGGTTAAGGGAGGAAACGGTAAAGCAGTTACACTAATTAAACAGCAACAACCGTAGTGCAAAACATTCCCTGACTTGGGGTGCATTTACATTCTCTTTCTCACATGCTGATGTTTTGTGAACACATGGATTTTCTTCACAGCAACAGTTTTATTTTGCTTTGGAACTGGTGTCCTCACTTGACTTTATTTATGTTTGTCATTTTAAAATCCCTTTGCAGAGTATTTGTCCAACCATACATTGTCCATCTCATCCTAAAGGTTAGACATCTGACTTTGCTGGAAACTGGGCCTTCTCTTACGCTACTTATTAAACATACAAACTTAAAATCATATACCTCCTCTCTTCACAATATCACAATAATATGTATAAAAAAACAAGTGGAGCACCACATGATGCAGCACCACATTGTGTTGAAGTATTCAAATCAGTGAAGCACACCTCAGTGGACTCACTCTTTTTTTTATTTTAGTCTGCACACAGCCAGCAATCATATCAACGTCAAAATAAACATTTTAAGCATGACAAACTCTAACAGAAATAGTTCAAATAGATAATAAATCAAGATTGCAATCAGAGTCAGAGCTCTGTTTGTGGCACTGTTGTGCAAATGCAAAAAGCAAAATTAGTTAAGCACTGATGAGCACAGTGCAACTATCATATGATTCTAAAGACATGCTTTACATGACCCTCATTTAATAAACATAGACATACATAACTTCATGCACATTTATCATCTAAAGATTTTTCCCCCATTTTAATCCCTGTACATTTACCTGCTCATCTCAATCGTCTTGCCATGAAAATGCAGTGAGCTCTTTAGTATAAATGTGTATCTGCATGTGTTATATATTTTGATACTTAGTTAGTTGACTGACAGGATACTGCATCAGCGTGACATTTATGTGGACTGAGGTGCTTTTGACATTCTGTGTCCCCAGTGTGTTATTTAGCCTTTCCTTTCCAATATAACCTACAGTTAAGTCCAACAAAACAAAAAGCGGGAGTGTTTTGCCCTATCCATTAGCAGATAGATCATTTGAATCTCAAAGCCAGCAGTCCAAAAGTTTCCCTTTTCCTGCATCTGTCGTAAAACTGCTGAGTACACCATCATGGAGGAAGCACATGTTGTATAAGGGGAAGCTGTTCCTGAATGCCATGTTCATCTAAATAGATCTGACTAATATGACGATATAGTCTTATCATGATAAATTGTCACGATAAATTATGTGACGATATTTTTTTTTAGCATATTGTGGGCATTGTTAGTACTTCTGTGTAATGTATTTCTTTGTTAAGAATGATCAAATTGTTAGGAGATCAGGGATTTATACCTGTAGTAGCTACTTGAAGATGAATATTTGCTGATTCTCTCTCTCTCTCGTTCTCTCTCTCTCTCTCTCTCTCTCCTTCTCTCCTTCTCTCCCTCCCTTAGCCAATCGAAGAGGAGCTGGCCATGCAGTGACCAACATTCTAGCCAAAGAGCTTTTGCAGGAAAACAGTTCACCCAGTTCTGCAGCCAAAAAGTCACGATTGGACAGTGAGGCCAGAAACGCAGAACCAGTGGAAGAGACAGGTTCACTGGAGGATCTCTTAGAAGATTTCCCATCACGGGCAAATTAGGAGCTTCCTTTACTGAGCCTACCTTTTCCTGCTGAGTCAGGGGATCAGGCTCACAGTGCTTGGGGGCCAAATGCGCGCCACACCTTCAGATAAAGTCTTCATGGCTTACCAATGGCCAATTTCACTGTGGTGGAGGATGGGAGGGGAGGGGGGTTATTTTAAACCTGCCCCTCACAGAAAAATACAACTTGCCACCACCCCTGCTGTCTTCATTCTTGTTCTTATCCACTGCCCTGTTGTCATCATTTTCCTGTTCTTCTGTTTTTCTCTTGTTATCTAAAGTAATTAAACAACCCAAAGATTTTTTTTATGATTCTTTATCAGGTATCAGGTGACACATATCCCTGCTGTTGGAATTCCTTTTGTTGTTTTGTTTTAGCTTCTGTCATTATTGACTACTCACAGGGCTTCAGTTTCACTGTTATTTTTCTAATAATAAGTGTACCTACTATGCATAACTTAGTATGCAAATAATTTTAAGACAGTTTAAGTAAATTTACATTAGCACAAGCAAAACGAGAAGTGCCAATTGTGTGTGCTTGCATGTATCGACACACTGTACAATATGAGTGTGCCTTAATTGGAAGGGTCAGCCAGTCACAGACATCCTTGATGAGGGTTCAGTTTCCCTTCACTTTGGTGGGTGGTTGGGGGTGTGTATGTGTGTATTACTGGGTTAATGAAGGTCTGGTACCTCATCACAACATTTAGTTCCTTATGTTCTGCTATTTGAGTTGTTTTATTTTGGTCCAAAAGAGGCTCTTATTGCAGATCTCATGGCTAAATTTAGATGAGTCTGTCATTAAATCACCGCAGTGATGGGGCCTCTGTGTGTGTGAGCGCATGCGTGCATTTAATCATGACCCTTTGTAATTACTGTGCTGCCTCAACTGTTATACATTTTGCATCTTATAAACAGTGCTGTTTTCTGTGTGTGTGTGTGCGTGCGTGTGTGCGCGTGCGTGCATGTATCCGTCCCCGTGTGTGTATGTCTGGGAGAAAGAGATCTATGTTCACTGTATTTTTTTCAGCTGAGCTTAATACACACTTGATTATTGAACCCCTGCGACAGTCATATACATGCCTGATCATCTGTTGTGTCTGTTGTCATTGCTTGGGCAAGATAAACAGTGTGTCTCCTACATGCAGGAAATTTAGAGCTGTGCCCAAGCTTATTTGTCACATCCGCCAACTGTTAACATGACTGCAACATCCAGATGCTGGTATCTCCATTCTCTGCCCTGTTTATGGTCAAAGCAGGGGTAAGCTCTGTGCTCTGATCAGGTGTAGAATCTCAATGTTACTTCTTTTTGACTGGTCTCAGATTCATAGAATGTTGCTTTCACACTCACTGCAATAATGTTATTAGGAAATAAAGCTGTAGGGGCAGCCAACACAAATTTCTCTTGATTTTTCAGGTGCTTTATGTCTATAGAGAGGATTTGGGACCAAAACTTCAATATTAACTGTACACATTACAGCTAGCGCTGAATGGATGTGTATGGAGTACAGTTAGCTGGACTGAACATTTGAAAATTGCTTGGTTGGACCAATACCAAGCAATTTTCAAATGTTCAGCTCAGCTAACTGTACTCCATTCACATCCATTCATTTTAGAACAAGAGTACTATATTTGGGAGAACTGATGTAGAGGCCATGCACGTTATTCATCTGTTCATAATATCCTGAGAAAGAGTCTTCCAATAAACGGTTAGTTACGGTTAGTGTTGATGTCTATACTGTGTGTAAAAACTGTGGCAATAAGGCTTTTACACACTGTCCAAGCTTTTTAGCTTGCTTGGAGAGCACTTTGTGATTGTATTATGGCACATTTATTCCTATAACTGCACACATTCTAGCTTTGTATGAATCATCCTGACTCTCACAAGCTTTCTCCTCGCTCCTTTTCCTCACCTGACATAAACACAAGTTTATCAGAAGTTTTTCGTTCCGCATGCCTTCCACTTCTGCCATTAGCAATAATAAACGGTATCAACAGTGTTAAGAGATTGGTTACTGCCTAATCTTATGGTTTCTCCCTTTATATCCAAGCTGGTAAGATGCAGGGTGATTCTTTTTAAACAGGCTGGATGTGTTCAAATTGTGGCGGGTCAGATTTTAGCGTCTGTGGAGCATTTTGGCCACTTCAGGTTCCTGACATCTGCTGGAATTTGCATGTGAAGGTCTTAGAGAACCTCACTGACCATTTTCTCAAAATTACTACAGTGAACCAAGACATGACCTGTGCACATGCTGGGGTAGATTTGATCACTGGAGATAAGAATATATATGGCTCATTCTTTTTGTTTCTATTTTTAAGGAAACTTTTTTCTATAAAAAAATTTATTTTATTGTTTTATTATAAGAGTGTTGTAATGACTTTTGATAATGTGTGTAAATTGAATTATCTCTAGAGAAACAAATGCTTTCAATTCTGTTCATTCCTAAACCCTTGCCATTAAAATGACTTCAGTAGCATCTTATTTTGATGTGTGTATTTCTATCCGTGTGTGTGAACATGTTACTGAAGGTCAAGTGTACGTTTCAAAAAAATGTTTTAAAAATTCTAAAATTGATGTAAAATGCCAGTTACATTTGTTCCTCCTAATATTATTACGGAAATATTATTGAAATGCAGTTTATATCCCAGTTTAGAATTTGATAGGATAGAATATTTGTTTATGATTTATGCATATTCATAATAATATCTTCTACATGTGGTTTCTAACACAGCAAATTCCTCTCCCCTGCCAGTTTTAGAAATGGTTTATTCCAGTGTCATTTAAGTGACTTGATTCAGTGTTACACAAGGTCTACACACATGGACACACGTGTGTGTGTGAGAGAGAGAGAAAGAAGGAAAGAAAGTGTGTCTTCAACTTCTTTTTTTTCTGGTTGAAAAATGCAGCTCCGATGTAGAATTTCTGACCTAATCCCAGGAGCTCTGTGTTATGACTTTTATACACACACACACACACACACTCACTCTCTCTCTCACTCTCTCTCACTCTCTCACTCTCTCTCCCCACTCTGCATTGCCAATATTAAACAGTTTAAACGGATATACAGAACATCCTTTCGCAGACATTGCAGGCGCTCCCCTGATTTGCTCTTTCTTTTCTTCATTTCTCCTTTTCATTTCTGACATTTTGAAAGAAAGGCAGGTATAATAATGCTGTCATATCAAAACCATCTTTTTTATACACTGAGAATATTGCAGGCTGAAAGGACCTGTAAAAATGGCTCAGCTGGATTCCGACCACATTAAGAAAGTTTGGGGTTTTTTTTTATTCCTTCTTAAAAGTAACAGTTTCAGTAGATGTTTGCTGACTGATGATTTCTGCTAATTAACCACTGCTAGTGTGGGTCTCTAAGAATCTCTTCTTTAGAGCAGAAATTTGATGTTTGAAAGCTGAATCACCATGGGGATCGTTCCACTAAGAATAGAATGAGGCTCATCGTCATGCTGATGTTATTGGGACCAGAGCAACATGTGCTAAACATCTATCACGACAAAAGCCACAAGACTGGGTGCTTTGCTCTAGCCCTCACATAGCACTTGATATGACTCATAAAGAAACTAAAGAATAATTGACATCCTGAAATGTTTGTTTATGGTCCTCCATCTTCAACTCAAACTGGAGGTTTTTCTTTTAGTCTTAGTTTTGGTCTTGGGCTCAGGTGATTGAAGCATAAAAAGTTTATGTGACCACTGATGTATTGATCCTGGGGTATGTTTTGGGTCACATAATGTCCACATTTGGTGGAGTTCTGCATGGTTTCTGTTCCAGTGACACTGGTCTGAAACTTTGAGCCTGGGTGCATCCAAAGTCTGCATTTCTTCAGCTGTTTTCCCTGCGCTTCTCACACTTTAAATGCAGAGAAATTTCACTGTCTGTTGTACTTGTATGACTTTGCATGTGATAAATAAAGATTCTTCTTCTTCTTACCTTTTCTCACCAGGCATAAAAACAACAGATTTGTGCTGCTTCTTTCTGTTAGGTTTCTGCCAGATGTTCGAAGCTCTGATTCTTGCCTTACCAGTATATAGTTATACCTGCAGTATTAACAATATATTTTAGCATTACTTCGGTTGATGTTAAATATATACAAGTTTGTGAAAGTGATGTGCAGTATTCACTTTACTGCCTTCACATCTTCAACTCCCAAGTTCTCATCTGCTTGAATGTACTTGTCATAACTTGTCATAGCTCAAGTTTACGTTTGTGCCGTCTGTTCCATGTCTTTTTGTACAGTCTACTTATAGTCTGTTGTCTGTTGTATATAATAGTTTAGCCCATTGTCTCTTGTATGGTCTACTATATTATATAGTCTATTTCACAGTCTATATTATTTTAATTTGTTTCAGACAGTTATATAATAGTAAATGTTATGGTCTGTTTTCTTTCAAATATGTTTCTTATTGATTTTGTTTGGTATTGACACCTACATCTGGATAAATTGCCTTTACACTTGGCACTTGGAATAAAAGTTTCAGAATTCTGTTTCTGCTTCGTCCTGATACATGTGTTGAAGCTTTGTCATAGTAGTCATATTCCTGATTTAGTGTAGTTATGGCTTTGGTCATAGCGAAATTTCCCAAACTGGATGAATCCTGTAATTGGAATCACTCGCCTTGGGGATGGATGATGAAGGCAGCGTTAGTACAAAGCCTGTATGTGCGTGATGCAAAAACTTCTGGGAGTAAATTCTTATTGCCCCTTTCTAGGGCAGTTTAATTGCAGCACAATTACAAAAGTATAGCATAATACATATTGCAACATTGCTGTGAAGATTGGATTGCATTCAGTGATGATGGATGATTAGTTAGGATCACAGAATAGTCCTCCAACTCATCGCAGAGATTTTGGATGGAGCTCCGTCACTCCAGAGAATGCAGTTACACCTCTCACCAGCTCTATGTTGGGGAGCTTTATACTCTTCTGAGCAGAAGCTTGGGAATCACGCATGGCCACTTCAGACCATCCCATTTTAGTGGTCAGTGGAAATTATATTAACTGGGTGTGTGAAATTGAACGCGTGTTGCAATATCCCTCACAATAAAGACACCAAAACATTTTATGATCGGGGACATTGTACTGCTCTTTATTCAAATGTACAACCACAAGTGATTTTAACCCTCACTGCAGAGATTGTGAATACAAATACTCTTCCATTGTTCTCCAGAGGTGTGTTTTCTTCTCTATTTCACTGTTCCATGATTTACACTCATCTTCTGCTTTCAGAGGCTGCTGGTCGATCACAGTGTAGTGAGTACTGCTGTTTAGAGAGAGGCGTGAGTGTGTGGGGGCCTAGTAACAGTATCCTGTAAACCCACAGCATGATACAGAAGAGGAAGAAAAGATCTAAAGAACGAGGGAAGGAAAGGATAGAAATAGACAGACCAGCATAATGAAATGATTAGGGCACAGACTAAAGAGAAGGCAGCGGATGAAAGAGTCTGAGCAAGTTCCTTTGTTCAAGACAACCACAATAGGGCCACAGCTGTGTGTGAGTGTGCAGCCAGTTGCAGAGTGTTTGTAAATAAAAACACTTATTTTTTTACCCATCAAACATATAAACTTCAGTGTTTTACTAATGTAATGACTTAATTGCATTTGTGTGTTTGTGTGGATGTGTGTGTGTTTTTAATGTATAATTATTGTCTGTGTATGTTTCTAATTATTTACAGATGCTAGTTCTTTATACCTCTCCTCTATACATTAATCTTGTAGTCTCTTCTCTTTTCCTTTCTTCAGTAATTTATTCTCCCCCTCACTCCCTCCACCACCCACCCCATAAGGTTGTTTGTGAAAAAGAACACAAAGCCCTGGCGCGTAATTGGCTTGATCGTGGCCAGACGACACCCACACTGATAAAATACTCAGCTTTGAGAAGGCAGATCACCAATCAAAAGGCTGGATCCTGTTTCCCAGGCCAGCTGATTGGCTGGCCATGTATCCGTGTGGTCTCCAGGTAGCTGGGTCAATGTTGGAGAACATTTTAGTATTTCTGTGGGACGGTTTAACAGAGTGGCAAAGAGATGCTAATGCGGTGCCAGGGGACACCCCCATCTCTCTTGCTCTCTCTCTCTCTCTCTCTCTCTCTCTCTCTCTCTCTCTCTCTCTCTCTCTCTTTCTCTCTCTTTCTCTCTCTTTCTCTCTCTCTCT